>JANHGL010015431.1:23975-45001 GCA_024611195.1 Ceyx melanurus | reverse complement strand
GAAGAGAAGAGAAGAGAAGAGAAGAGAAGAGAAGAGAAGAGAAGAGAAGAGAAGAGAAGAGAAGAGAAGAGAAGGAAGAAAGAAAAGTTTAAAAAAAAAAGAAAAGAAAAAGAGCGCCAGATATTATAATAATTATATTTTAAGTAGTTTATCATTTTCTGGTTTCATTCTGCTTCTCACAGTCCTGGCAGCATCAAGATGAATGAAAAAATCTCTTGACTCTGCCCTGTTCTATCAGTCTTGACTCTCTTTTTATTGAACTTTGAATGTTTTCCTTCACTGTGTTTTAATCAGAGCATGAACAGAGAAGTTGTTTATTTTCCTTCATGCTAACCTCTTTTTGCCTTCTGCACACAGTTGCTTGAGCTGAAGACTGTGGTATTTAGTGAACAGCCTCACTCATTTGCTGACAGGCAGATGAGATTCTCTGCAATCCCTCCAAATGCCCTGCATCTTCATTTGTATGCACCACGGCCACTCCTTCTCTGCAGGCTAGATCAATCTCAGCATTAGAGAGATTTTATTGCTGTCACTGAGCCTTTAGCTTTTTCCTCACACTGCTGCAGCACAAGGCTAGGTATTGAAGGCTAGATGAGCATGACATTTCATTTCACCCATTCAATATACCAAAAAGGAATTCTGCTTGAAGAAAAAGTGATTCTGATAGAACATTGTGGATCTGTTAGGAAATTGTCCCTCTCCTTTGTCATATGGTTAAAGAGGAAGGTTCTCTGTAAGTACTGGTGTCATCTCCCAAAAATTCATTTATTATATGTTACCCATGAGCAACCTGCAAATATAAAATCTTGTGGACATCACATGGTAAACCAATGGAAACAATGGGGAAATATGGTAAAGTTTTCAGAGTTCTGATCCTAGTTGTGACTCACCATGAGTATGGCTTAGTCTGTCACACAATATTTGTTTCTCTTCACCATTAAAACCAGGGAGCACCTTGTAAGCCTTCTATTGATTTTTTAGGAAAGCTTGACGAATATTTTTAGAACAATGAAGTTTTTAAAAATAAAACCTTTATAAACTTACTCAATTTGTCTTCTCATCAAAGCTGCTTAAACACTTTCAGCTTTGAGTATTCTGCTGCATACTTGGAATACATTATACCAGACAAAAATTCAAATGAAATTTTAGATTATTTTTTTTTTAATAAAACACATTTGTTGAAGAGTTTTATATTAGATAGTAGTGTAGTTCAATAGCTTAGTAATATCCTACTGGTTGCTGGATTTCTTTTGTTTTCTCTAGTGAAAAACGTCCACCTCTAAAATAAAAATCTAATAAATAGTAGTCAACTATGTATTTAGGTAAAATTAAAAAAAAAAATAAATTAAAAAAGGGCAAACATAGAGAAAGAGCAATTAGAAGATTAGTCCAAGGTGACTCAATGATTTCCAGTATGGTTAAAAAAGAATGTGATCAGAACTGAGAGCAGCACTTAATTTAGAGATATTATCTGAAAAGCAGGATACTTCCATGTTTCACTGTCTCACAGCATTTGTGATGCCTTGATTTCCTCACTTGGTTTTACCATTATGTGTTGGTATTTAAAATTACAAGTTGAAAAGAAAAAGTGACATGCCTGCAGCCTCTCAGAATATTTCTGTCTGTATTTCTTGAAATAATATATAATCTTTGTTTACATGAGTGGCACAATTGCTGCTTTCAATGTGTAAGGATTACAGGATATGGCACTAATTTTTTTTCCCTTACTTCAGGTGACTATGTTTTGATATGAAATACAACCAGAAATGTGGGACAAATCACAGTGGCCTGTGGGCTGAGAAGAGTAAATGTACAGTTCAAATTGTCCTAAAAGTCAGAATTATTATTACTTTCAGCTAATGAAAGAGAAAAAAACATGTAAAAATGGAAGCTATAGACATTATTCAGAATGCAGTTTGTGAGGAAACTTTGGTAATTTTGTGCCAGCTTTTGGTTTTTTTGTTTGTTTTTTACAGATAAAATTTGATCTAAGAACAGCTGTCTGGGAACTAGGTATTTATTTTTTAATTATACATACCTATTTCCCTGAAGACAGAACTTTCATTCAACAGCTTATGGTTGCTGATTTTCATTTTTCTCAGCAAGAGATTCACAAAAACATTCAACACAGGTTTATGTCTTCTAAATCTGCAGCACTTTGCTTCACTGTCAGTGATTTGAGATGAATTCTCAATTCACAGCCCTGAGCTGGAATGTCAGAGATTCTAAATTGGGATTTCCTCTTTAGATTGATGATTACAGCAAGCCAGGGAAATCTGACCAGTCATTATCTGAATTTAATTACTTTCATGTGTGCTGAACTCTGACGGTTAAAGGAGGATTGTTTTATTGCAGGTTATTTTTAATGTTGACATTATGACCCGTGATAATAAAGCCACTTTTAGCAGATAGAAAAATGTCAGAAAGAAAACAACAAATTAATTTAAAGAAATAATAGCGAGTTAAGATGATGTCTGAGTTAAGTGGCTGCAGAGGTCTATTTGAATAATGGGAGAGCATTGGTTATTTTCCACAGTCCAAAGTTACAACAATGATGCCAAAATAGAGAAAGGTCAGGCTGTTGAACTCTTACTCACATTTGTCACTTCTTATTTGTGTGAGAGTTCCCATCCAAATGAACAGGAAACATCCTGAGTTACCCATTGCAAACATTTAATAATAGTGCTTGAGATTTGACCTGAGCTTTGCTTTTCCTTCTTTCCCCAAGCACTCAACTCTTACTTGGATGTTGCTCAGAGCATGATCCTTTGGAACTATTGGTGCTGAACGCCTTCTCCCTTTTAAACCATGACTACTGGGTATGTGAGTATTACACCACAGGTGAGTATTACACCATAGGTGAGTAACCTATTACACAAATACAACTAGGACACTTTCATGTTAAGTGTACATAACGCATTTGGTTGATATGAGCCATTTCAAACAAACCAGAAGAATTGATGGACTTGCAATTGTCAATAAAGCCATTAGCTCCAGGGAAATTGCTCACTGAAGTGGGATGTGCTTTGGATTCTGCTGAGGTTTTCATCAGGAAGTTTTAAGCAGCTTGTCTTTCACTGGAAAGGCCCTCCTGACACTCACCAGTCCCTAAACTGCATATATTAAACTTGTGCTTTGAAGCACTTAGAAGCTGCAATGCTACTTTGACAAAAGCACATACCAGCTGTCATTAAATTACAATAGTTACTAGTCTGGATTACATTTTGAAAATATACCAGAGATACAAAATCAAATTAAAGGGTTTGTTGTGGTTTTTTTTTTATTTCCAGACTGTACTCCCACAACTATGTAGAGCAGTCCTTGCTTTTGGTCCACGCATCATTGATTTCATTATTTATTTAACATAATTAAGTGATAGTTAGTATAAAGTTCACAGACCTGAGTCTGATGGTTTTGGAGAGGACAAAATCTTCACTTGTCTTACTTGCAAATGAAAGAAGATGTATATCCAAATGACTATTAAATCCCCTTCTTCAGCCTTGGTTTGCTTATTTATATATTAATTTATAGGTATTTTGAATGTGAGTGCATTTGTAATGTGAGTAGCCATTGAAATTCTTGTTCCTCTATTAAGTCCTACCTTATGCTGATGGATCTGACTGCCATAAAAGACATTGTCTCCTGACTGTGGATCATATGCTGTCTATTCATGAAATGCTACATAGGTCAAGACTGAAAACATTATTATGTTTATGCCACAGCATCACAATTCACATGTGTAGATGCAAAATTATGGAAAGTTCATTTCTCTGTACAAATTAGAGTTTTTGAATACATGTAAGATGAATATTAATTCTTTCTTCACACACATAAAAAGACACTTTTAATTAATGACATAAAGGGCTCAATGTAGTGAGTTATACATGGGCAAATGAAGTACTAGTGTCCTACCTGGCCTGCTGTGGAAAGATACAGGTTTGTCATGCAGCCATTTCATGGTGGATATCCCACATTCCTGATGATATTTCACATGCTGGTCAAGATCTATGCTTGGTGAATTTGAAAAAGCCTGTAGGTTCTGCTGCAAATATCACCTTTTCCCTGAACATTTTAAATTTTAAATGGATAGAGGATTACTAAAAAGGGGTGGTTTAATTTTTGACAAAGATCAACTCAGAAAGTGGCTGCTCCAATTCAACTGGATCTGGATATGTATGAAGTGCAACTTATGTCAGGGGATCATTAAATGTAAAATTTATAACTGTTTCCTATCTCGGAAGAAAAAAATCAAATTATTTCAGACCACTACTTTTTGCATCTCATCTGTAAAATAAGGAACAAGTTTTCTGCATGAAAACTGAGAAGCATGAACAAAGGTTAGCCAAAGAGGAGAATTCTTGTCTTGCACTGATATTAATACTATTTATCCTTAAGTAAATTCTTGAATGTTGATATGCAATGCACTCTGACTCCTGAAATCTTGCTTTGATGAGAGCAACAAGAAGGATTTGTTTGCACCTCCAAAATTGTCTCACTGAGTTCACTGTACACTGAAGAAAAAACACATCACATCTACCAGAGTTAATTTATAGAATTGCTTAGTGATTGAAGAGATCTTTTAAAAGAATATTTTCATACTAGCATGACAAAGCAACCATCAGTTCCTCATTAAAAACTGGATGGAAAGTGGCTAAAGACAGTGTTGAGGTTCTTGGGCATGTCACCTAACACAGGAGAACTAGCAACTGGTTCTTCCTCAGACTGAGGGCTAATATCTGAGGAAATGAAAGAGATATTTCAGTAGTCATGTATCATTAACAGTCCATACCAAAATCACAGTCTCTCAACACTAGTTGTTCAGAGATCATGACATCAAGCAAATGACTGACAAAGCTGTCACATAGGATGAGGGTGTTTTCTCAGCTTGGGTGCTTATCCTGTCAAAGATTCCACTGATTTTGCCTTAGAGCTAAAATACATGATGAAAGTAGACATCACTGTTTGCTTCTGCAGTTCTGGCTCTAAATTGCCAAACTCACTCTTTCCCTGACTATGAATTGTTTCCCTAAATATCAGTGTGGTGGCTGTGCCTGTGTAACCAAAGTTAAACAATTCCTTTTCATAATTCTCACAGAGAAAACAAAATTAAATAAAAATTAAAAAGAAAACCAATAACAACTTGTAGAGAGATTGACGTTTTTAGAAAAAGAGGTTACCTCATATCCATGCATTAAAAAAAATAATCTAGACAGACACAAAAAGCAGACAAAAAGAAAATTGTGATAATTATCCTGTGTCCATTTCTTCTAGATCCTGAGCACACTGGGAGTTAAAAGTGTGTTTAGCCCATTCATAGAAAGCAGTTTCTCCAGATCTGGCACTGAGAAGAGCTCAAGAGAGTTCACACCCATTCTCTTTCTCCATAGGAAGGGTTTGTTTTTTTCTTTTCTGGGGAAAACATTCTCCAGCTCTACTCCCCTCACCTTGGAGGAAGCAGGTTCAGTACAGCAGGGGTGGGTTTCCTCACTTGCTGTGCTCCTGGGCTGCTTTCCAGGTTCATCAACCTTCTCTCCTCCAATTTTCAGTGTTACAGAAATTGGAAACTTCTCATGTACCTCCCAGAACACCTAACAAGAGCTGACTCCTGCCCATGGCATCTCTGGAAAGGACATAATTCAAAGTTCAGCAACACTTCGTGTAAACTCTACCAGAGGATACAACAGAGCTGCTCCACTCAGGATCAGATCAAGAAACAAATCGTGGATTTGATCACTTTTTGATCCCTGATTTGTCTTCCAATAGGGTGTGGCTCACTTTAGACCTCCAAATGGAACAGGATGGATGCTGACCAGTACCAGCCATATTGGGCAGAAATCATACTGAGAGCACTGCTGACATTATCTGAGATTTATCTGATGGTATTTTGGAGAGGGCTGTACAGCTGCATAGTGTCATTGAACCTTTTCCCACGATACATCACACTACAGCTCTTCCTTACCAGAGGGAGGAAAGGAAAGCAGGACAGCAGACAGTGCCTGGGAGAATTTTGTGTTGTGATAGTTTCATAAGTGGTAAAATTCACCCTGCAGCAGAAGACCATTATCATGCAATGACAAATTCTCAAGCATATATCTGTAAGTAATTAAACAATACGTGTTGCCACACAGTCCCAGGCAGAAGCAGAGCAATTATGTGCATGGGGACAGATGGATTATGGTCTCCAGAAACTTCCAGTATTGTGAAGGGAAAAGGGAAGTTTGTGCAGATGAAAAAATAAATGAAGAAAAAAAAAAAACTAACAAAAAAACACAGCACTAAAACACAACTAACTTGTTATTGTTGCTGCTATGGAAACTGAACAAAGAATAATAACTACTTGCCAATTTCTTCTGGCTTCTACAGTGAATAAGCTTAAAATGCTGAGATTTCAAGGACAAGAATTGCTGGTAATAACTAAACATTTTGCTGTTCCGGGATTTACCAACACTGGAGTTGTTTAGTTTCTAAATCTTCGTGTCTTTATTTATTTATTATTATTAAGGGCAACCCATTTAAATAAATGAAGCATGTTGTTATGAAAAGACAATTAATTTTACATGGGGAAATCAAACAATCCATCTGGTTCTGAAACTAGGAATTTATTCACTGTGTTTTATTTATAAAGTACAATGCATTTATAAAAAGAAGAAAATTGCTAAATTTACAGGTCAGGGTAGCCCTGCACAGAAACTGGGAGCTTATAAGAAATGAAACATGGATGTTAAATGTTTATTGTCACACAATTATAATAAGCTCCTTGCAGTTGTCTCTATGTAAGAGAGACATAGAGACAACTGTATAATATATGTATATATAATATATGCAATATATATAATATATATATAACAAGTTATACAGTATTTTTTTAATAACCTTCACTTTGCAATCCATCTGGAAATGAAAGTGAAGTTATTTTAGGGCATAGAGTGTGACTTTCACTATTGTTTCACCATGTTTTTCCACTCTGTAAACAGTAACTGAATCTTAAATTACTGTAACAAAATGGCAGCATTCATCACTCACTTTGGAACAGTTTGCTAATTGCTAAAATTTAGAATAGCATAGGCAAATTTAATCACAGGGAAGCTTGCATCTATATAAAAAATATATCTATAGAGTCCTCCAGCACCTAAAGGGTGAGATAAGTTGCTTCTGTTCTCCTTTGCCTGGATTTACAGTGGGTATTCTTGTTGAAAAATATTTCTTCAGAGATTGACATCTTCCCTTATTCAAATTCCTTAAAATGCTCTCTACTGTCAGGCAGCATCAACTTCATCTTACCCAGCCTGTGTTGGAGACCTACAGTATTCTTCCAACTAATTCTGTCTGCCAGACGTTAACTATCCTCCTGTGTGCAAGAAAAAGAAATAAAGTTTAAATATCTCTCAACTGTAATTTATCTTACATTTCAGCCACACAAATATTCTCACTGTGAGTTAGAGAGGGAAAGAAAAAGTGATGGGGTAGAATGGGTGCTGAACCTGAAGGACCCCTTAGTTATGAACTCTGGGGGAGTATTAAATGGATGTCCAATCCCATTTTTTAAGAATTTCTTCAAGCAGAAAAGATTATTTTTTTATTTTTTTTTAATAATCAGGACCTGCATTCTGAACAGTTGAATAAAAATTAATCATGGAAATCACAGATGATAGAGGAAGCAACTCTCCATCAACAGTATTCCCTAGAAAGAGTTGGTGACTTCCCTACAGTATCATTTCTAAATTGTCTGGCAAGTGTACCTCAGACATAACAAATGTGATAATCTACTCTTGGAAATATCTTTCTAGAAGACTAACATTCACTAGACAAAAAAAAAACCCCACCTTTTGTTATAAGACTCTCAAATATTTCATTAACAGCTCTAATTTTATTTGAGATGAAACTAAAAAGCATCCTTCCTCTGAGTGTATCTGAAGCCCAGAAGAACACAGTGGTATGACAGCAACCTGTGCTGTTAGAGAGTTGATTTGTTAATTCAAACTGGTAAGAAAAGAGGAGAGTCAAGAGAACAAAAAGATGTTGCTTTTTAAGTAATCATCAAGTTATTTCTTGTGAGTTTTGTTTGTGTTTGGTTTTTGGTTTAGTTGTTTAGTGGTTTGGTTTTTTTATCTCTTCGTAGGTCCTAATCCTTCAGCTATTTTTAATTATTTAAAAAAAATAATATTTTTTTTTTTCATACCTATTGATTTCATTTTTTTGTTTAGAGATGTTGTGGTTTAACCTCTGCTGGTAGCTAATCAACACTCAGCTTCTCACCACTGCTTCTCCCCCCTGCCACCCCCACCCCTGTGGGACAGAAAGGAGAATCAGGAGGAAGAAAACAGGTTGAGATGAGGACAGTTGAATAAAACAACACAAAGAGAGAACAGTAATAATTAAATTATATACAAAGTAATAGAATCCAGGAAGGCTCTACCTGTGCCCAAGATGCTGAATTTCTCTACTCTGGTCACACCAAACCTACACACAAAAACTAGTTAAAGGCACCCCCACCCTGTGGCAGCCCTCCCCTTATATAGAGGTATGAATCAGTATAATCTCGAATATCCCACTGCCTGGTGCAGTTGTTTATCTCAGCTGTGGCCCCTCCCAGCTGCAGCCTGTGCCGACTGCTTGGGCCAGCAGCTGTTTGTGCTAATTAACCTGAACCAAACCCAGGCCAGGAGGGGAGTTATGAAATCGTTGATCTCTTCTTGGCAAGCATGAAAGATTAATATTTCATCATCAGTATTCCGTGCACTATTCAGATAACAATTCATTCTGAACATAACCCCATGTGAGGAGATTTACTGCAAATTACTGCTCTCTGCACAAGGCTACAATGCCAATAAGGTTCGGGAGGGTCAGAGATGATGCTCAGCACTCTGCAGCCAACAGGTAAGGGTCAGGTAGATAAGTCAAAGGCAGATTGTTTTCCACCATACTGATAATTTCCATTTCATTTGGTGTTTTGTCCCTGCTGAATTATATACTTTATTTAAATCAAGTAGAATCTAAGAAATATTTTTTGTTAAGTTTTTTGCATCTAAATACAAAATAATTAAAATAACTTCTATGTAAACTAGTGGTTAATTTTGAGGCTGTCTTGAACAGATCATGTTAATGCAAGTAACAACAGTGAAAAAAATCTCTCTAAATTATCTTCTCAAAGTGCAAGCAGTCACAATGTCAGCACATTTTACTCGCAGATTCCTCACTCAGATCTTAGGGCTGTTCAATAGTGTTCATCTCCAAAAAGTACTGTATCACCATCCATTTCCTTTCACTAGGTTACTCAAGGCTGCTTTTGTCTAAGATCTGCTTCCCACGAATCCCCTTTGACCCAGTAAGTCCAAACTACATATACCATATATAAAATACAATTACAGTGTGTAGGGTAAATAGATTTGCATACTAAAGCAATTCAATCACAGACATAAGAAGGTTTATTAATTTGTGGAACCTGGTGCATGGTTGTGGGACTTTTCCTCTCTGTAGCTGTTTTTCAGTCACTGTTGGTTATTCCAGTACTCTCCAATATCCTCATGCTGTAGAATTGGCTAAAGAACATCTTTCTGATGATCAGATCATTAGTTTTTGATTGGCTCTTGGTTTCTGTTTTACTTCACTATGGTTGGTGCTCCTGATGCATTTCTTCTGGACACTTCAGGTGAGATTTCTTGATGATCTGTAATTTGCTTTCCTAATTTGGCTACCTGTATCTTGATCACACCAAACCTATCCTGTTGTCTGCAACAGGGCTGATCATGATTTGATCTATTTCTGCTACAGCAAAAGTTCATTAAAGTGCACACTGTAACAGCTGTATTACAAGCTGGATCCATTTGGAACAGTAGTGACTCCTGGATCTCAAGAAAAGAATATCTGAAAACATACAGAAAATCTAAAAAGCAGAAAATCTTGACAGCTCTGTTTCTATATAATCATAGGTTAATCTCAGTGAAAATGCTTAGACCCCTGATTTGTGTAGAACGAGGATCTCACTGACTGAGATTCAACACATATTTCACCCTGTTCTAGAAGGACAGTCATGAATTCAGCCTGCTATATTAAACTATATGTTTTCACTCTCTGCCTCACTTTCAAATTCTAATGCCTTAAGTAGAGAGATTTGTAACCAAGGAAACATGAAGTGGTATTTCTCTTATTATTCAGTAAATTTGACACAAACTACAGAAAGCCTCTATCCATTAGCACTCTGAAGCTAGAATGTTGTCCTACTTCCTTTCCTATAATTTTGCTTTGTCTTTGATAAATGACTTACAGCTTCAATGTCAGATATCAGGAATATACAGACCATTGCAGAAGACATGTTTTTTAAAAGCAATTTTTTTCCTTGGCATATATGAAGAAAGATTTATGATTTCTGCTTCCTCCATAGATGAAATGTTTCTTGCAGAACTCTAGGATATTACCCAGAAGTCCTCTCAGCAAAGGGTTATAACTGGGGGTCAGAGGTTCCAAAATATTATTATTATCTCTGGTTTTAATTGTTAAGTTTTGACAGCATTCAGACATAGCTAATTCTAAGAAAGTGCTGATAAGAATAGTGAGGATATTATGGTGAATGCACACAGTCAGGACTAAGACCAAAGTTAATTCTACCAATTCTCTAGAGAATTCTATCTTTAAAACAATGTTCAAGATTTCTTAAGTTTAATTAACCAGGCTGAGTATTGCAGAGGTTATGAATATGGAATTTTGGTGAAGGAGACAAGGTGATTAGAAATAATTAATTAATACCAAGGAAACTCTTTGGCTGCAGAAATAAAATTAACATTCTTTTAAATTAACATTCTTTTAAATTTAAAATTATCATTCTTTAATTCTTGATAGGACTTATAACAATGAATTTTCCTATGTTTGGGGTTATGTTTTATGAGGTTTTTTCTTTTTCTGTTACAGCCATCTGAATAATACCAAATAAACTATTCTGCAGAAACCAGGAGGGTTATCCATATATTGCTGTTGATAATGCCCATGCAGTTTAGGTCGCAGACAAGTCATCCAAGTGCCACTTGCAGTGGAGGCTTTCTGTGAAATTTGTTAATAATTTGAGAATAAAATCAAGGTGTTGAATTGTGAAGATGAAAACATCAATTGAGTTATTCAGTGCTTTTACTACAAGTATATGATTTATTGTTTCTGTCATAGTACCAAAGCAATTGGTGATTATTAGAAAAAGGAGGAATCCAGACTTGGCGTACATAAAAATGCATATTAGCTTTCTGTTATTGCTATACTAGATCTTCAATAGTATGTGATTTATTAACTGTTCATTAAATCTCCCTTCTCTATGTCAGATTAAGTATATGAGTATAAATATCTTAATTTACATTGATAACAGATAGCCAAGCCATAGTTTATGACTGTACATGACATACTGATGGAGAACTAGACTCTAAACACTGTAAATATGCCAATGAAGGACAATCACAAGGAGAATCCATTCCCACTTGTCAGATATTCCTAAATAAAACTGAATATAAGGTCTATTAAGATAGAACCACCTACTATAATTACTAGAATAGTATGAACTCCTTGATTCTAATAGGCTGCTTAAATTACCAAAATTAATTTATTTGCTAATCATTTTAAAAGTAAAAATTAGCTACTTTTATTACTGTATTATGGCTATGATGTGTAAAATATGGGAATTGGTTTTGCCTGGCAAATAAAATACATGTTTGTGGCATCCAGTTTTATGTATTGCAATCTAAGCAATCTATTTGGTAAAATGAGTTGTGCAAGGATGCGTTGCTCATCACTTGATCCATAAAATAAAACAACTTTCACCATGTGTTGTGATTTTTGTGCTTTGAGTTCTAGCAGCTACAAATAGAAATGAAGTACTAGTACAACAATTTCTGTATTTTCTCCTACATCATCTCATCATCTGGTCCATAACTTCCAGTATGCATAACATCATTGGACTACATTACAAGAATCAGGAAAATGGAGTAGTACAATATTTAAAACAGCTAATATGCAGAATATTTAAAAAAGTTCAGATTTTGTGCCTCTGTAAATGCACATCTTGGTTTTCTTATTTACTCGAGTATTAGATTTTAATCTTTATGGCAGTTTGGACAGCTAAGGTATCTTTTAGCTGTAGTACTCTGTATTTGCACAACACCTCTCCTCCAAAAGGGTGAACATATGTGATAGTTAAGTATTGTTCATATTTCTGTCCTTTCATTTCTTTACCTTTCAGCCATACCATCTTGGTTTCCACTTCTTGTTGTCTACTAGGCTACATTATGGAAGGTCTTAATGCTGATGTCATTGCACTTGGACTATTTATCAAGAGAGAATAATAGTGGAAAGGGAGAGGATTATCAATGAATGTCTGAAGAGGGGACGTGCAAAATTTAGAAAGCATTCTGGATTTCCAATATTACTGACAATATATTTCTATTAAGGACACAAAATACTGTATTTCACAATATTCACTTGTTGCAGTGTGATCACAATTTCTTTTGTAATAAAGGACAAGTTATCACCCCAAACTACTCAGACAATTAATTACAGCAAAGGAATCTAGGACAGATTGGAGAGTTCTTGTCTATGTTACAAAACATTTAACACATCTGCACAACTTTGCCATCCATCACATCAGTTTCACTTGATTCCTTGTGCTTTTGACTGGATTTATTTTGTCTGACTTTAATCTCTTGCTCTTCATCCAAAGCAGAGAGACAACAGACTTAATTCAATTGTCTGAACATAAGCTTTCATGTCTATTTGAGACAGCCTAGAGAAGCTTCCAGCTGCTGCTACAGAAGGGTGCACGTCTCCGCCAAGTCGTGTGGATTTGTCAGTCCCATGCAGATGTTTGGACAGAACAGAGCATCCCAAATGATGCTAGACATCCTGTACTTAGGCATCTCAATGGAGACCACACAAACACAGATTTTCAGAATACAAATCATCCTATTTGTTTGAGCTCACAGTGAAACACATTAAGAGGAGTTACCCTTTCTCTTTGTTCAGTAGAGGGAGTCCATTCCGTCCATTCTGAGGGACTTCATTCAATTCACTTCTGTGGCTACTCTTGCCACTGAATATTAGTTCACCATAACAGACAAAAAAAATTGAAGAAATCTATTTAAATAGTAATATGTCATAATATGGACTTTGAAAACTGAACCCAAATCAAAAAACCTCCTGGCTGCCCACCCTCCCCAAAAGTGTTGAGAGGTTAAGGCTCTCCCCCAACTATAAAACCTGTATCTCCAACTAGGAAAAAGCCTATATAAGCAATAGAAAAAGAAAAATTAGGAATGATGAGGTCTCATCACCTCTGGAGTAGTCTTGAAAAAGAGGACAGGAGTACTTCTTATGTTGTTATTGTTCTTACTAGATATGCAAACACAGAAGATAATGTACTTTGTGGAAGAAACCTTTACTGGGTATCTTAGTAAAATAGACAAAAAGTTATTTTTTACAAAAGATTATGGCATTGAAGTCTCAGCAAATAAATGTTACTCAAAGCTTTCATCCTTCCTGAAATCACATTAACTCTTTTGATATGTTCCTTTCATGTGGAATACAACATAAAATTGCTGAAGTCCTGAAACCTGTTTCATGATGAAGCCATTATTGGTATTTCAAGAATTATGTTTTACCCTCATGCTACATGAATTACTTGACCCAGTAGACAAGTCCAGATCAGTCAGGATTCAGTCTGAGTTTAAAACAACTACATTTAGATGTCTCCTTGTGCTGAATTCTTGTTACAGAGATGTGATCAGTACAGACAGTGGAGCTTGGAAACCAGCATAGTAAGGCAAGGCTGCAATAAAGTCATTGCCAGTACATGCTCCAATAAGTCATCTTTTAGGTAGCACGAGCAGAACCCAAATATTCTTTTGCTGGCTTTGCAGGGAAGATTCTAGCTATGAATATTAAGCCTATGAACCCTGGTTTGCACTACTGTAAGAAAGCTTTATTTCAGTACAAAATACATCTGTAAAACAGAGCATGTAGTCATAGAAGTACTACATCATTTCAAGAAGATTTCCCCCTCCATCTTCCTTGCACAGACATTTGCTATGATCTTTGTATGGAAAATCGAACACAAATAGATCCTGAAGAGGACATGTGAATTTTGTAGGAATACCTGTTATTTCTTTCTTATATCTAGATCCTTAAAATTGCTGTTGAAGAATAATTCTAAAACCCATTACCTTATATTTTATAATGTTATTACATATTTATAATGAGTATTCATGTGAAAAAAAAAAAAGGAAAATATTTTTGAAAATTTATCATTATGTTGAATCCAAAGTAATTACTCAAACAGCTAATAATCCACTGCTTATTGGTAGATTTTTTTTCATGCATCTGGATGTGGGTGTTACATCTCTAACAGCTGTTAGTGATTCCCTGCTGCATTCCTGTATTTTTGTTATTTTAATCCATGTATCTCTTGAATATTAGAAGCATTTTAATACCTAGAGTTACTAAGCAACTGCTGAAGACAGCTTTATTATAAGCAGGTTTCTTGCATGCTTCATGAGACTGCTCTGTGAACAGATTTGTCTAAGAAGAGAGGAGTAAACTGGAGAAAGAGAGCAGCTAAATGAGACAGAAATTTCAGAGGACCAATTTTGTGAAATTCACTATAATAAACCTCAATAAACAGAGTAGAGTCTGTTAACTTCCTACAGCTCCAGGCTTCACAGCCGTGTAAGGTTGGCTACAAGCTTCTTACTGAATTATTTTTTTTTCAAGGATTTAATCCATTTTTTCTTGGTCCAAAAATTATATTTGTGTGGTGCATATTCTCAAATGCACAATCTCAAGTATAAACCTAATGACCTCAATGTAAAAAGCAGCTTAAAATGGCAGAATTCATAGGTGGTGGTAAAAAAACCTCAAACATACAAACAAAAAAACCCCAAAACAAACAAACAAAACCAACAACACCAAAAAAAAAAGCAGTGTGAGTATTCATCATTTTACTTAGTCTACTTTTTGCAACTTTTAGGTGCAACTCTGCATATTTTGAAGCCTTCTCTCCAGTAACCAAAGAGCCCAGAGCTTAGTTCCTTATAAAAACTGGGTATTTCCTGTTATCACAGGATTTGTCATAGCTGCAGCTCTTGAATGGAAGCAACTACATAGATATATTTGATATATATTGGTCAGCATACTTTGTGGTTTTAGATTCTAAGAAACTTTCATGGTGCTTTTAGAAAACTGCAATTTTTGTACAGGCTAATGCTGGAAATGCAACAAAAAAATATCATTTCATAAAAGATATAAGAAGATAACAAATAATATTCCCTGCTGGAACACAAAGTGCTCCTGAGAATGATGATACCAAACAGGACTACAGCACAAAAAAAAAAAAAAAAAAGTGAATATATGATACAAGAAACCTTGTTCATTGAAAGGATTTTGGTTTAAAATCTAAGGACTTTTTAAGAAAACATTATTTCCTCCTGTCTAGAAAAACACAAATTGTGTTTCTATGCTTCTATACTCCTAACTATAGCATTGGAGAATGAATTCCTTGGAAATTATTCTTTTTTTTTTTAAGAAATAACACCCCCACGAGCATCTGCAGGAGTTAGCACATGTCCTGCTGACCTTGAGTTCAAGCAAAATTAAATCTTTCTGGATAGGAACTGACATGGAATAGAGCCATGTGGTTTTCTCCTACAACCTCCAGAACTTCAGCTTCCAGGAGCACTGCTTGCTGCTGTGATAATGTCAGTTACCCACAGTTATCTTGGGTTCTGCTAAGTGGTTATGCTGATGGACTTGGAAGCAATAAAAGTGCATTTCCATGCTGCTGTGCTTGGGCTCATAATTAATAATTGTCTTGGTCTGAGTGAGAATATAACTAATTCTGTTCAGTGATTTTAGTTTTCAGCTCAGTTCAGAAGGAGCAGACAGGACAGGTGACCCCACACTGACCACCAAGCTAGTCCAGCCCATATTTGGTATAAAGCTGAAGGATCAGGACGGGCTCTCTTGGCTTGTGTCCTCTCCAAAGTGAGAGTTTGGCAGTTTTAAATACTACTGTACACATTCACACAGTTAATCTTGTGGAATGCAAATATGCTAACAAACCCTAAAATCCCTATTTCCTTTTAAAATGATGCTCACCTTGCAGTTAATGAAAATGAAAAGGTCTACAGGATAGCTTGAATAAATAGCTGTGTGGTATCAGCAGAACCAATATGATTTTATAGTTTGTTTTTCCACAGTATAACTCAGGATCACATTTATTTCAAATTATCTGGATTTTGAATTCCCATCAAAAAAAAAAATGTGGTAATCCCTTCTTGAGCAAACCAGAGCTGAGAGCTGTGCCAGTGGTTGCCATAAATTGCCACCAATTTAATTACCACAAAGAACCAGTGGACTTCACACCCAGAGCTTTTAACTTCTAAGTGTTTTATCACAACATGCAAAGCCTAATTCTATGTTGCAAGGACACAGAAAAGATTTGCTTATAGGGGTGGTTTATTTGATCTATTAGTAACCGGGTACAAAATTTCAGACACTAACACTTGCTTTGCTACTGCCAAGCATCTGTGAAGTTCTACCTCCACTTGTGGTCCATAACAGAATAACCCTTCAGGCATTATCTAAAATACTCCTTTTTGTTAATAAAAAGGTCCACTGATTTGGAAAGATAGGCAAGCAAAAGTCATCACTAAAAGATTGCACAAATGTTTTGTAATGCACAAAGCATTATCGTGATCGTGCTGCTGCAGATGTCTTGTCTCTGGAGTAACACTTACCTGCCTTCCCCCAGCCCCTTGAGGAATTATACAGGAAAATAAAGATGATCAGGCTTCATTTCTTAAGGTTACAGCATTTCAGCTGGGGAAGGAACAGTACAGTGGAGATAGAATGTACTTCAACAGAACTGTAGGGGGTTTGTTGCAATATCTAGAAAAAGAAATCAGCTTTGTGTTTCCTTTTGCATAATACATTAATATTCTGTCACCCATGCTCAGGCTCAGTCTTCCTTCAGATTCCATTTGTATTTCTATTTAATGTTTTCTTCCCCTCCTTTCAGAACATTTTCTGATGTTCTGCTTTTTTACTGTCTTCTTAGGAGCTTGTCTACACATGAAATTAATTCAGCAACTTAATATTCCTACTTTGAAATAGCAGTATCTTGTTCCCATTTAGGTTTATTGAATTTCTGGATTAATCTGAGTAAGTTATAAAATACTTGAAGATTTTTAAATACAATGGCACTCAGAAGTATCTACTGCAGATTAGATTAATTCTCTATCTTAATCTAAAGTATCTTTTTAGCTTTATTCTTTCAATAAAGTCTATTGCTATTAGGACTCATCCTAGTGAAATGAGACTTGCTTAATGCTGAAATTAGAATTAAATTAATAATAAATATAATGTAATAAAATATGTGTCAACATAGTCTGACCATAATGATCTTTTGTAATTCTTCTTTAATCTTATTTGATATATTTTCAGAAGTTATGGATGATCCTGGGAACAGAAGACTTCTCATCTGATTGATATCCTATTTTTTGTATGGATAGAATGAACATTGCAATACAGAATTGTCCAAATAATTTCTACAGTGTTTACTTTTAATTTGATTAATGTGATTAATTAATTTTGTTTCATTTATTCATGGCACTTCTGGTCACTTTGAGCCACTAACATAAGTGTCTCCATGTTATTCCATTGACTATGAACTGAGTCTGGAGGGCTTGAGACAGGAGAAATTGTCACTTATTCTCTACCTTTTTTTTATCATGTGTGCTGCTGCATCTGTACACCTTCTCAGCTCTGGGATTGACCTCATTAGTGGGATATTGAATCCACAGCTGCCTCCTCCTCCTCCACAGTGTCTTTGTAGGACTTCAATGCAGAATGAGGCATGACCTGGGAGGGATGCTGGGCACTGGGACCCTTTTCCCACACTGCAGCATTGATCATTTCCCTGCCTCTTCCTGGAAATCTCCAACAACCTATCTCCAAGACAATTCTGGCACAAGCTTGGGGACAGTTTACCCTCTGGGAGGCAATGGCATTAAATCTACCCCAAGATTCGTTCCCCCTGCCCCACTCATTTCCCTATCCACAAGCATTCCTTACTCCACTGATGCTGGGGCAGTGCCCCATAGCTGCTGTTCCCAGCTGTGTTGCAGGCAGCCTGAACCAGCAGAAAAACTCTAAAATGTCATCTCTGGGCCACAGGGCCATCAAGTGTGGAGACATATCCCAGTGCTATGCTGTGTCATCAGCTGCACTGTGCCATAGAGGGAGCTAGGTCAGGACTGTAGGGTTTTTGTTAAATAAATGAGTCTAATTTACTCTTTATTCTTACTCCTTCACTACATCTACCCTTAAAAAACCCTCAAAACAACTATTATCCACTCCTACCAGATAAACTTTTATTGGAACTGGCCTTTACAAGACAGCAAATTATTTCAGTGCAATATCATATAAATTATTTATCACAATCTTATTTTTTTTTGTTTGAAAACGATATATATAGAAAAGATACTGCTTAGCATATTGTCAATGATAAAGTTGCCAAAATCCCTATTTTCTACAGGCTTTTATGATGCTACATTGTTCTACCAGATTTTATATGCCACCAGTGCATTTGCTGAGAGTAGATAGATTTTGGGGGTCTGCACAGGTTAATTTACCTCATGACATTTTATGATTTCTGTGGAACACAGCAATATATCTACTATACCCAGTGCTTAGTTCCTAGGCATGAGAAACATTATTTAAAGCAAGGAGCTGTCACAAGGTTTCTGCACTTGTTCTTAACCCTATATTGACAAGAGAATCACTATAGCTGTCTCTAACTCCAGAATATTTTTTATTTAGAAAAAGAAAGAAAACTAAATAATGTCTTATTTTACATTTTTTATTATGTTTCTTTTATTTACATATAAATTTTTAAGTTAGGATAAAGACCTGAAAAATATTTATTATATTTTACATGTAGTGAGAGCAAAGATTAATTTTATTTCTACAGGGAGAGAATCCAGTAGCTGTTGTTTTATTAACAGCAACTTCAAGTATTTGCCTGTGGTCTCTCCCTGGACCTGGTACCACAACAGTTATTTTCTTCATAGATGGAGGAAGAAAAGAAAAAGAGGAGCAAATGTCAACCCAGTGATGTCTTTAAAAGGTCAAAATGAAACATAAAGTTAGAACCTCCATGGGAGAGGAAAGCAGTGCACTAAAAAGGAATGACCACCCCTGAGGAAGTGTCCTGGTATTTCTGCACCAGGGCAACAGCAAGTAGTTTTTATTGTGTTTGCCAGCAAGGACACAGCTGCCAGCATTGTCTTTACAGACACTGCAAAGCCAGACTGTCCTCTACATGGACCCAGCAGCACTGCCCAGCTGCCAGTGGCCCTGCACTGTCCCTTAGGCAAGGAGATGTGACAGGTCCAGCCTCCTAAAATTCTGCTAGGCAGCTTCCAAGTCATTGTCAGATCCAATTGACAGCAAACTTCAAGGATCTCTTTTTCCTTGTACAAAGACAAAACAATATCTGAGATTTCTCTGTCTTTGCTCTGTAATATCTAACTTGCAAGGGAAGTAAGTAATTTGTAAATATGGACAATATTTGATTTTTATTTTTTTTTTCTAATCAATATCCCATGGCATATTTTTAGGATTTTTGTTAACACTGTCTTCAAGCATTAAAAAAACCATTACTCTTATGCCAAATATTATTTAATGTAGTGTAGTCTGTACTAGGACTAGATTTGAAGGATGTATGCCTTTAAAATTCTGATGCTTTTCCACAGCAATTAACTGTCATTTCTGCTCACATGGAATGTGGTATATAGGAATCTCAGAGCAATCTGAATCCCAGAGGATGCCATTAAGGAGCTTGCAGAAGATCTGTCAGCAGCTAATCAACACCACCTCGCTGCTCCACCACCTAAAACTCATTATGATCACTTGTGAATGACATTGTAATAATAATTACAGAGTAATAAATCACAAAAAAATGACACTAAAATAGCTGTTCATCACAGGAAAACGTAAACAAAACAAAACAAAAGAAAACAACAACAACAAAAAAAAACCTTTAACTATTTTGGTTTGGTTTTCTTTTCTTTTTAAATTTTAATTTTTGTTAGTACTGAGCACCATCTGCTGGATGGTGCCAGCCTGCACTAATACCCATCCCCTGGGTGAACAGGTTATTCACTCATACACAAGATAAGTGAGACCCCACATACAAAGACCACACGTGTGTTATATAAATATCCTACAAATTCCCACAAAACACAGGCGACTGACATTTTAATTTCTTTCTAAACGCATGAGAGATGCTCAGCAAGTCACAGACTGAACACTGTGTTTGAAGTGCTAAAATAAATTAGTGGTCATTGGTACAGCTGCAAGCTTGTGTATCAGGTACTAATCTGCCCTTACCACCCAGCAAGCACTGTCCAGAATAAGATCTAATCCTAATTATCAGCTTCGTGTTTACTTGCTGTTGGAAGATACAGATGCAAAAAATAGGTTTTAAAACTTCTAAATTTGTTTTAGGCTTACCCTGCCTTGTAATGTAGCAGACACATTGCTGCACAATTATGTAGGGATGAGGTCAGGTCAAGGCAATGTTGGAGCAGAACTTGGCAAGGGATGTAAAGAATAACAAGAAGGAATTCTACAGGTATGTCAATCAAAAAAGGATGATCATAGAAAACATACTCCCTCTGAAGAGTAAAAATGGTCAGCTGGCAATAGTGGATGAGGAGAAGGCCAAGGTTCTTAGTATTTTTTTTTTCCTCAGTCTTCACTGACAAGGTCTCTCCCAACACTTCCCAAGTCAAACTGCAAGTTGTGGACCAGGATGGTGAAGTCGCCCCCACTGTATGTGAATATCAGGTTTGTGACCACCTGAGGAACCTGAACATACAAAAGTCCATGGGACCTGATGAGACTCATCCCAGAGTCCTGAAGGAATTGGCTGATGGAGTCACCAAGCCACTTGCCATCAGATTTGAAAAGTCTTGGCAGTCAGGTGCAGTCCCTGGGGA
>JANHGL010015431.1:7853-23167 GCA_024611195.1 Ceyx melanurus | reverse complement strand
TGCTCTGGAGACATTCCAGACCCACCTGGATCTGTTCCTGGGTGACTTGGTCTAGGTGACCCTGCTCTGGCAGGGGGATTGGACTAGATGATCTTCTAGGTCCCTTCCAACCTCTAACATGATTCTGTGATTCTCTACAATTGACTTTATGTCATACACCAGCACCCCAGTCATCCTGATGGCCCTCTGACTCACTTCAATTACTTCCTGTCTTATTTATACTGAGGGGCACAAAACTGGACATAGTACTTTAAGTACAGTCTTATAAGGACTAAATGGAATAAACAGCAGTAATCACATCCTTTCTGCTGTCTGTGCTCTAAGACAGACTAACATGTTCTTGTGCTTCACTTCCATACCTCCAAATAGGATGCATATAAACTGAACACTGGTGGGTACTTTGCTGCTGGAATGTAATTGTGTTGTTGATGTGTTGGACTGTAACTGAATTTCCAGAGAAATGCTGTAGTTAACTGCTATTATATAAGCCATGTTATTTATTCTTAAAATATCTTAATGAAATTCTATAAGCTGGAGAATGCCTCCTCTGAGCTGTACAGAAAAATATGTGGGCAGATGCACAACAAATGCAACTGTGGTAGAAGCACACAGCACTTTGCACTTCTGGAGTTAGCTTTATCCAACACTAATGAATCTCTGTAGAACTCCTACAGAGCAGGTAATTATTACATCCATTATGCAGAAGGGAGGAATTGAAGCATAAATAAGCAACAGAACTAATTTTAAAGTCTGCAGTGACGGCCTAAATGACCTCTTACTGAGTGGGAGTTTTAGGAATAATTTAATTAGAGGAGAACTAGGTCAAGGCCAAATACTTTTGAAAATCTCACGCTACCTTTTCTAACTTAAGGTCAGGCAGAGAACAGAAGTCAAGAGAAGGCTTGGCTTCTAATCCTTTAATTCATTTTGAGTGAACATCATACTCATGGTGAATCAGATTCCTCCTCCCTTGGTGCTACCATCCCCATTAGGAGCAACACAGAGTAAAAAAGGGGAAAATTGGTTAGTTCCACAGTTGCAAGGGGAAAAAAAATAGCCAGCTAGATAAATGGAAGTAATAGTATGTAGATTCTTTAAACCATTGCATTAATTCAGACATGCAGTACTTTCTGTACTGCACATCAGTGTCCAGGACATTCTTCATCCATTTAAAAACTACTGTTTTCTATGAATACCATTTTTATCAGGGCAACCTGTTCAGCTACTTTTTTAACAACATATATTTATAATATGATTAGACAGTTTGCTTGCTTTCAAACTCTGAAGTGTTTTCTAGACAAGGTAGGATTTTTTATTATTTTACAGTATGGAAATTTTTGTCAAAAGCAAAATAAAAAATCTCAGAAATTATCCAGAAAATTTTGGTTTATTGTTTTCTTAGAAAACATATGAAGAATGTTTAAAATTAAACGTGTTTATTATATCACAGCAAAAATTAACGCTATTGAAAATGTTGACTTTATGAATTAATGCAACTAAAAAATCAGGAAATAGCTATATAACTGAGCAGTGCCACAAGATGGCACTGTTTTATGCCACCTGGTTTATTCTAAATGTCCTGAAATAAAAAAATAGGTTTAACAGAGATTATAAAAACTTTGTAGTTTTTATAAGGGATGCATATACAAGTTTATAAAAATAAAATTTATAGAAATAAATGAACAGGAAATATAGATAAATTATCTAAACAGCAAATTCAGTAGAAATAGGGCAGAACTCATTCAGCAATAACACATCTGCCCTAATTAGCAGGTGAACAGGGGCTGGAAGTAATGACAGCTGGTCTGGTTCAGATTAAGCAAGAACGCCTCAATACTATTATCTATATTTGGACTTTCATTGTGTCTTCAGGTTCAGGAAATAATACTTAAATGTTCTCACAGCATTTCTCAATGTCCTTTTCTTTGAAAGATTAAATTCATCTAAGATGATTTCTATGGTGAGAAAAAGTATTTTGCATGAGAAAGTAGTTCTATAGCTTGGACTCTTACGTGCTTGTGCAGAATGTGTGTATTGACATTATTCACAAGCCTAAGAATAATTTTACACAAGCTTCCCAGAACAAAAGTATGACTATATTGTGTTTTGATCCTGGGGAATCATACAGGAATTTGTTTCATGTTGGGAGAAAGGAGGATCAAAAGAGCTTCTCAGGCACACCCAATAGACTCAGCTTGGTATTGATGGTTGAAACTTAATATAGTTGACATAAAAGTTGTGTCTCTTCTATTAGTATGTTGCTCCATAAAACTCAGGTAGTTTTCTTCTCCACATTCCTGCATGAATGCCAAGATCAATTTTACCTGGAAGGGCATGTCCTACACCTTCTCTGCATTCTTCAGCAAACATGTAGTTACCAAAAGCACATGGAGGAGGGCATTCATTCCCACTGACTTCACTGAATATGTAGGCCATTAAAATTTTGTCCTATTGGAAATCTTCTATTCAATATATAAGCCCTGCTGGGGAACATCACACAATTAATATACATCCCATATTTATATCAATACAGGGGATGGGTAACTTTCTTACTAGTGGGGAAATGTCCTATCTACAATATTTTCCAGGTGTATCTATCAAAGCCAGGCCCAGGCCACTTGTTTCTAAGTTTTGAGTTGCCACTTATTGATCTATATCTTCACATAAAGCCAGAGATAATAGGAAAATCCCTGATGAATTTCAAGGAATCTCTGAAATTAGTCCCTTTATGGACTAATTATCATTTAATTATAATTTTGGAGTAGCTATCATTATTTCTGCTATTCATGTATTTTTAACATGCAAGAAAATAAAATATGTAGATACAAAATGTGCATGTACAGCACTATCTCAACAAAGAAATATCAAACTTGACAAGCATTGTGAGAAGCCTTTCTAAAAAGCATTAAATTGTTACTTTAAGATATTTTTAATCCTTTTCTTAAATAAAATCTTAGAATCATTACATCATTCAGGTTGGAAGAGATTTTTAAGATTGAGTCTAACTCAGCACTTCCAAGGCAATTGCTAAATCATGTCCCTAAGCACCACATCTACATGTCTTTTAAACACCTTCAGAAGTAGTGACTCAACCAAGTCACTGGACAGCTTGTTCCAATGCTTCATAACCCCTTTAGTGAGAAATTATTCCTAATATCCAATCTAAACCTCCTGTCCTGGTTTGTGTGAGAACTGAACAAATTCTGTTCAGTGATTTTACTTTTCAGCTCAGGTTTTCTGCACTGTCTGAAGTTAGCATCATGTTTTGCAGACAGTGGCTGCTTCTAGCAGTGATAGCACCTCGTGGTTAGAGTTACTACCAAGGATGCCAAGGCCACTGCTAGAACTTGTGTATCACACTGGGGGTGCAGAAAGTGAAGGACTGCACCTGCGGGGAGGAGTGGACAGGACAGGTGACCCCAAACTGACCAACGAGGTGTTCCAGCCAAAGATAGCATAGCCAGGATAGAAAGCCTGGGGGTCTGGAGGGGCTCTCTCGCTCTTGGTCTCTCTGTCTCTCTCTCTGGGGGAGAACGCGTGGAGAGCAAAGCATACCAGCTGAGCTGGCAGGCTAAGCAAGCTAGCTGCTGGGTTAGGCTCTCATCTTGGGTTGTTGGAGTTCTTCCTCTCTGAGGGACTCTCCCCCTCAGAGCACCAAGGAGGACTGTCCATTCTGCCTTCCATCCCATTTGGTGTGTCCCTGACCCCGGTGCCAGACTCCAGCTCCTGAACACAGCTCCCAGCTGCTGTGGGGCCCAGTCTCCAATTACAGGGTAGAACAAAGAGAAGAGAGAATTCGCAGAAGAGAGGCTGTTCCAGTTTGCTATGAACAGTCTTTTGGTCCAAATACATGGGTCTCAGGTCAAACTGTGAGTAGGGGAAATGAAACTGTGATTCCTGTATTAATACAAGCCCTGTAGTCAATACAAATCCTGTCTACAGTGTGAATCCTGTCACCTATACATATCCTGGTAACCAGGTGAACTAAGTGAACTATGACAACTCAGTTGCCAGTTATGGATACTACCCTCGGAATTAGAGGGGCCTGCCTCTAGCCAGGTGGAGGGGAGGGATAACAGAGTTGATTGGACTGTGTGGATTTGATGGCCTCTTGTCCTATCCCTTGTTACCTGGGAGAAGATATTGACACCTACACCACCACCCACCATGATGAAGTGCACTGGATAGTCAGTCTTAAAAAACTCCATTGATCAAAGGTCCATTCACCAGTGTTATAGGAAAGAGAACTTTCCAGTCATTACCTTAGCAACCTTCATGGAAGAGGAAGAGGATGATGGATTTAGGGTATTTAATCTATTCAAGTCAGGAAATTAATAATAAAGGTGAAACCTGGCCAAGGGTTTCTCAGTTAGGACCTTTATGTGTTTCCTGGGAAGGGAGGAAAGCCAGGAGTAGGGAAAAAGCACATAGTGCTTGGAAGATTGGCTCAGGACCCTGAAATATGTATTTGTAGAGAATTCATATTCTGCATATAGTCTAGTCTTGCCATGTCTCTAAGCAACAAGATCTATAATATGCACATGAACTAACACAGAACAAATTGCCTCAAATGTGCATAAATTTGAAGCCAGATCTGAATCTTTATTTAGTGATTGCTTTATTATCACAGTAAGTATGGGAATGAATATTGTCAAGGGTTTTAGACCCTCATAAAGCTTATTATTTTTCAGTACGCATATGAGAATAATATCTGGGAATTATTTATAACCAGAGTTCTGAATAATGATTGAAATTACTGTGTGGGCAAAGTCTTCACCTGAAATATTTCCTTCTCAATATTCTTCAGAGGTCAGTGCTGACAGAATGTATAAATCTCTTGGAATTCAGTTGTGTTATACTTTTATGTTAAATATGCATTTTTACCAATGCTTGTAGTCTGTGCACCACTAAAGAATATAAATAAAGCAAATAAATACATGTCTCTCAAGCATAAAACAAATTTAGAAATAACGTGGGTTCAATTATGAAAAAAAGACCTTTTTTCATTTCATTTGAAGCAGACTTCTAAACTGCCATATGCAAATATAAGTATGGTACCTGTATTCCAAGTGCTATTAAACAGTTAGTAAATTAGATTTCAATATTTCTGGTAATTCATTATATTCACCACAAATGTACAGATAACATAAGATAAGGTTTTAAAATGGGAAATTAATGTTTTGGTGAATAGGGAAAAAAAAAGGAACATTTCTGGAACTTGAAAAATGGACTTCTTTCCATGCTTATCCTCTGCCTTAAGGTCCCTAGAAGCATTTCAAAAAGCCTGAAAAAGTGTAATATAAATGATTGAATTTTATAGGAGAGAAACAACAGTTTATAATACAAGTAATAAAGAGAGGATAGTGATGGGCCAAATGCCACAGTAAAAAGATGTGAATTTCACCATCATAGTAACATTGATGTTATTAAAGATAAGTGAGATTCATTTAATCATTAAACATGCCACAGTAGGTGTATAGCAACAACACTGTGACCTAGTCATGTTTAAGCTCAATGCATAATTGATATATATTCTTATATAAACATATAAATAACAGTACATATTAGTTATGTTCTATGGGAACCTGGAGAAGGTTCAGTGCACTTACCTTAAATGACAAAGTCTCCTTCATTAACAGTCTGCTCCAGACTGGGTAGTATTGATGAATAATTCTACAAATAAATTTTAGTGTGGATGGTTGCTTAGACTTTATAAAATATTATTTCTCCTTCCAAATATAAAGTTACCAAATGGCTCAATAGAGGAATGGGATTCAAATCCATATTTGGACATCCTCAGCCCAATTCAGTCTCTGAAAAATTTTCCAGCTGCTGCCATTTAAGAAATAACATAGGACTTGTGGAAGATGTGGTTTTGTAGTGGTTGTTGAGGGTAAGGTATGATGCTTTGGGACACCATTACCTACCTATATGCAGGGTCAAAACAAACTTTTTTTATTGACTATAACAAGATCTGTAGACAACAAGCATACATACAGACTCCTACACCTAAGCCTAGGTGTGTCCCTCTGGAGATGAATATCACCCTAGATATCTTTTCACAAGGACAGAGGAGAGTTGATGTGGTTTCTGACTCATTGGCATCTAGGACTGTTTGGTATGTCGTAGTGTTCGTCCTGGTCCTGGACACTCCAAAATGTCCAGTGTCACCTATCTTGTATTTGACAAAACTCTTCAGTTCTTTCACATGCACAAGGTATCTCAAAAAGCAGTGCATGCTTGTGCATAAGCAAGTGAATGGAGCTATGAATAGACCAATGTGAGTCTGTTCTCTACTTTCAAACAGTTTAAATGGTATTCATCAGGCCTGTTTTATACATCTTCATCTGATCAGGTCACACAGACTCATTTTATAGTCAAGGAGACCACAACCCATTTCTAGGCTGAAATTAAACTCGTCCAAAAGTATGTGGCTGAAATAGGTCAGATGAATCACATGCCCAGTTCTCTTCATCAGGTATGGCTAGCTCAGGTATAGGCATCTAAAGGTAGGTCAGATGAATCGTGCAATATGGTATCCCTCAAGGACTCAATTGGAGGGAGGAGTTAAATTCCTTCTGAAGTGACTTGTTACACCAGTGTCTGAGGTTGTCTGAAGTCAGAAAGATTAGTTCTTCTTACATATTTGTATGTAGTATGATTGTCATTTCTCATGTTATTATTTATAACATATGATGAGTTTCCCACTGAAAAAAAAAAAAAGGGTATATGACTATCAATACTTGATTGAGAATTTTTTTATCAATTAAGAATTTTAAACAAATTTGGATTATAACCAGGCAGATAATTATGTTTTCACAGAGTTCTGAACATCTGACAGAAAATCTGTATTGACTCCATGTCTTTCTACCATCTTTATGCTGAAAATGGGAGAACAGCAAGCATTTGATGCAGCAAAAAGTAGATCAGTAGACAATAACTTACTGAGCATAAAACCTACCACTACAAGGTTCATGCTTCACAGAAATTAATCATTAAAAGAGACTTGAATTTATGCAGTTGGTTTATACTAAAGTTATTATTCTTATTATGTGTTCACTATATTTTCATCTGGTACTAGGAGTCCTAAACATAAATTTGCTCTATCTTTAAATAAAGACTGAGAGTTGAATCAAGCCTTGTTGAGATATTTTACTTAATGCTTGGTTCAGCACAGAAAAATCCCCTTCACTTTTGCCCCAGTTCCTTAAATCTTCAGTTCTGCAAATACAAGTCCTTGTAAAACTGGATTGTAAAGAGATAGATGAAACTACAGAGTTAAAAATAACTGTCATAATCTGAAAGTCCATTAAAAAGGAGAAGAAGGACTAAAAAGCATGAATGAAGAGCATGAGTAGGCTTCACTGTGAAGCTGGCTTCAGTGCCCAGGAAATGCCACACGTTTACCAGTAGGCAGCTAATAACTGCATATGGCCATGACAAAAGCACATCACATTTCTAAAACTCAAGGAGCTGAACAACCATGTAATGGCAGGAAAATAAAAAAAAACAAAACTTCCTGATGGAAATGAGAACCAAGACATTAATAAAGAAGGAAAAGACATACAGGACTGAATCTGGACATCCTTCACAGGTGATTCTGAAGAAGAGTACCAGAGTTCAGATGAGTACCAGCACTTGTGCAAGATGATGTTTTGATGAATCCATATCCTTAGCCAGAGGACTGTGAAGCATCTATAAGTCAGATGAAGGATGAGAGAAACCTTTAGAATCTAAATATTACATGTATACATGCCTTCCTATATTTACATTAAAGCTGTGTTTTACAAGCCTTTATGGCAGTATTGTTTATCTTTGCTCACATGCCTTCATAATAAGAAGTCTCTCTTTAGCAGCTCTCTGTTAGGTTCAGTTCCCCATCCCCTAAGCCTGGAACTTGCAACAGTTGGACATCACAGAAATAGATCAAAATTTAGTTAACTTTAAGACATTGACAGTTCACATGAGTTGAAAACAGAGAGACACAGAAAATGAAGTCTCACAGAAATGAAAGGAAGTGAGATAGAGAAAGTAATCTGTGTTTTGCAGTAGTCAGGTAGATGTGAATCTTTATTAAAAGTGGGGTTTATGTGGCTTAGGACTTCTTTTTTGGCTCTACTTTTAAATCACATTCTTGTAACATGGCTTTTTTGTTGTACTCCATGCATTCTGTACCATCTACTGCATTTCTGGGAAAGTTATGAATACTGCCATTTTTTTTAGTCTTGTATTTTGCTCCCTATGTTTTCCACAAAAAAAGAAAACAATAAACCAAAACCAAACCCAAACAACAAAACCGACAAGAAAGAAAGAAAAAAAAAACAACACACAAAAAAACCACCCACCAAACAACCACCACCAACAAAAACAACCAAAACCCATTTTCAGATAAAAAATGGTCTCTATAAAATAAAGATCATCTTGAAATAAGCCAGTACACCTCTCAGGAATGTTCTTTTACAAATATTGTGGCAATTGGAATGAATGCATCACTCAGCCTAAGTCTGCTACCATAAGGGGTCTGACTTTGTTACACAGCATCCCAATACAGGGGAAAAAAATAAAAGTATACAGATTTTAGAGACGTGTGATGACTCTTAAGAGCTACACTCATTGGCTATGACACAAACTTCTAATGTTCCTAATGTCGCTTCGTACAATCAGCACTTCAGTATGTGTGGTAATTATTTATTTTTTTTAATAAAAATTATATTTCACTAGATTTTTTCTAAGGGCTTCTTACTGGTTACATAGAAGCTTCCAAGACCCATATTTGCCAGGTCTTTGTACAACTAAGACTTCTCTCAAGAGACCTTTCTGGTGGCAGCTGGGATACCAGTCCTACACTTTGTTACTTTTCTTCTAGCACATTTATAAACAAAAGCTAACAATGTGTATAATTATTTTTAAAAAATAATTTAAAAAAAGCCATACAAAGCTTCATTAAGGAGTGATCTGTATGTTTACCAATGTCTACAAACATTTGACTTGTGATAGATTCCATGTTACATCTGAATGCCTGTAGTGCCACATATGGACTGCTGAGGAAAAAAAAAAATGATGAAATGTCCTGACAGACATAGCAGGGCTGCCAGAAACATCAGGAACAGAAGATTCAGACCAGACCTACTAAAAACGGTCACTGGATTTTTAAATAACTTCAGAAAAAATATTACTATTTTCTGACATAACCAGTGAGAAGACAGAATTTAGGAACTTTGCTTATCTTAGAAAACATTTTGCTCAGGCCTAGGCATCCTAGTTTCCATTAAAATTAATGTTTCTTACAGACACTTCTTAGTATTGTAAAATAATTATAAGAGGACAGAATTTTGCAGGCCTTGGCCCTGCTGCATCACTGACCCTGGTACTCCACCCTGGGTACTGGCACTGGGGAGCTGTGCTGGGATGGTGACACCACATTCCTGCCCCTGCCCTGCACTCTGCTGCTCCCTGACACCATTTCAAAACCAGAAAGTCACAGCTTTTCCCAAGGAGTCTGCAGAAAATCAATGAGAGAAGCCCAATACTGCATGTCCTTTACACAGGACCTGCAAGCACAGCTTGGAGGGTGATCACAGTCTGGCAGGCAGAGCTCTGCTCTTATGCCTTGCCCTCAATATTTATCAGGAGTTTTGTTGACAGTTTGGACCCCTCACATATCTGAAGTAGTTGACCTATTATTGCTTCCTAGAATGGTCTTAATTTGTGAAATAAGGGTGTAGATGCCTTCTCTACACTGGCAGCCATTTTAAGCATTGCTCAAATGGAGGCTGTAGGAAATGCTGCTGCTGAGTGGTTGAGGTATCTGTGAAATAGAGATTTTGAGAACTGCTCTCCAGATTAAGCCATCAAATTTCAGCCTCAGCTCCAATTTCCTTAACAGGCAATCATCACTACAAACATCACCTATGTGTTCTGAGATGACAGCTGCTATAGAAAGGTACATCTCTATAATCATTCTACATTTTTGTCAAATACATTGTAAGATTTGTTCTTTCTCTTTTCTTCATAATATCTATTATATTATATCTATATAATATTGTATCATTGCTATCACTGTATCAAGACCTCTACCTCTGTTCTTAGCAACTTATGCAGGCCAGCACAGCCATTATGCCTTACAGAAGTGCATGTAGCACAGCACAGTCCTACTGTGGCTGTCTGTAAATGGGAAGATGGTGATGAAGTCACAGAGGGTTTTTTTACTGCATGCAGGTAGTCTCTCTTTAATTAAAGCTATTAGTGTTTTCCTTCATCAGAGTCAACCATGGCTCCCTTAAGTTCCACCCCCAAATTTCATTAAAACTCATTCTGTGCTACGGGTTTTTTGGGCAAGGTATTTAAAGTCTCCATTGAGAGCAATTGTTTGTGATATGATGGGGTTTTGTTGTACCATAAAATAGTCATAATGTTTCTGTATGTACATGAACACAGGATACTTGATACAGGCAAGTACTTCACAGACAGTTTGATCTGTATCAGCTTACGCTAACATAAACTTACCCTAAAGTGACCCTTGACATCTATAGCACCATGTAGGAACAGCATTATAAACTCTGCAGCACTTTGAAGGTGACTTGCCATTACTGGAGTCTTTCTAGGTTATATCATAAAAAAATGTCTTCAGCCTGAAGGAAAGGAAATCAAAATGCTCAAGTTTATTTCAGAAAATCTAATAAATATCACTCTCTTTTCAGCTTTTACTTTACAACTTAATGCCTCCTGTTTTCTGTATAAAACTCCTTTTGGCATGTTGTGACTTCACACAAGCATTGCAGTCTGAAAATTCAGTGCCAGCTAACTTCACATGCTATCATTTTTTTTTTAATGACAAGAATGTGCACACATGTGTTTCCTGCTGGAGGTGAGGTTCGTATTTACAGGATATGGAAAGTTAGCATGACAAAAGTAATGACTGTGTAGAAGGAAATTCACTTTCATTAACAGGCATCCTATTTACTGTCACCTCTCATGATATGCTGCATAGAGACACCAAAGTTCTTTTCATGAAAACTTCCTGCACAGAAAATGGAAACTTTGACCAAAAAAAAAACCCCAACAAAAACAAAACAAAACCAACATTAACAAAATATTAAAAAAAACCACAAAAGTCTGAGTTTACCCTGTAAAAATATACTGGTTAGATCCTTCCCCCATATACACCCATCCATCTCCCACTGAGCCACTAAGTTCACTGATCTAAATGGTTTAATTACAAATTGTTGAAAAAAAGACCTTTTTTTTTTTTTTTTTTTTTATCTACTGCTTTCCACTCACTGAAAGTGTTTTCCAAAACCTTTTAATTATGAGTGAAACTTAATTCTTCTGGCAGTGGCTGAGGAAGGATTCCAAGTCAGTAGAAAAACATCCAGGGAGACTGAACAATAACAATCCTCAGCATCTATCTATAGGGTTACTGTGGGATGAAGAAGGAAAGGAGCATTTTGCATTCATAAATCCTCAGAAAAAATGGACCCAGAGACCCAGTCACCAAATTTAAAATACCACATTCAAGCCAGTGGCTGGATTCACAGTGATGGAGGAACTGGGGGCCTGACTGATACTGTGTCTACAGGCAGGCACCACAAGAACAAGTTATTGAAAGGAAATAATTTTCTATGCACTTAAAACTACCACAAGCACTCTGTACATAAAAAATGGGATTGACATAACTGGATATCAAAGCATTGAAATGAGTATAAAAATGGAATAAATTCCAATTAATAGATGTACTGATTTTTTTTATTATTTTTTTTAGGGTTCCTAAAACAATAATGGGGGGAAACAAATGTTTAAGCATTGCTTAAATGGCAAGCTTTGCATTTTTGTTTTAGAAATGAAATCTTTTGGGTGCTGATTTTACTCATGATTAGAATTACTTGAACAGGTTTTTTTTTTGCAAAGGCTATAACACTAAAATCTAGAGGGAGAAAATCTACTCACAAGAGAAATTATATTCTGTGAAGCAAGATTTGACCATGAATAATGGTCAATATGGCTAATATGAATAACTGAATTGAGACTCATAGAATAATATTATTTTCTACTCTGTGATGCATGAACTTAATTTTGCAGTGATATGGATCACTGAAAATTACCATTTCAAGGATTATAGAAGAGCTTGATGCTGATTAGAAATCACAGAATGCAACTGATTTTAGGTGCATAAAGGCTGGGAATCAGTTTAAAGATCTTAAGTTTTAGCTTTAGAGGGAAAAAAATCAAGTGTGAATGGCTCACCAGTTACTAAAATAGACCAAGTGTTACAAGAGCATGTAGACATTACTCGTGTAATAAAAATATGGGTGGTAACAAATGAGAGAGCAGATGAAGAGAGACGCCTACTGAAACCTGCTGCTGCTGCCTCTGAACTTTACAGTTTTGACTTCATAAGCTCTGCAGTGCTGCTGCTTAGCAAAGAGCTGTCACGAAGGGCAGATTTGTTTCACAGCGGAGTTGCTTCATTAAAACTCCTCATAAAGTCCTGATTCAGAAGCAGAGGAGGAGTCACATTGAACTTGACTGCTGACCTGACAGTGAGAATGGAGCTATTGTGCTCAGAACTGAATATGCATATCTGTTCCTCTTCAGGATGAGCTTCACATGGCAGTTACTCTCAGAGAGGAACCCTTGCGAGATCTGAAAGTTGCTGACTACCGGGCACTGAAACCCTGAACCAGACCCTAAAGTCAGTAGGTTTCATAGCTGTTAAAGGTTAAAAAACGACTTTTAACCTTCTCCCTTTTTTCTCCATTTGCTGGAAGGCAATCGGTTGCCTGCAGGCCATGTGCAGCAGCACAGCCCCTGTCGTCATCTTTGTGCTATTCTAACTGCAAGCTAGATGTGCTTGCTTAATTAACAGCAAAGATTTTCAGGGGAGCAGAGCTGGAAATGCTTATTTGGTATGGCATGAATTGAACTTGCTTGTTTGAATAAAACACTAATTACCTCACTGACTCTTTTGCATTAAGCCTCCTCTTTATACTGACTGTGCTTGGTGGGAGGAAGTCAGTCCAGTTCAGTACAGAATGGAATACAAAGTAATGCTTGGGAAGGAAAACCTATAATGGCACATGAAGTGTTGTTCATTGCACTGCTTTCCCTGTTACTGTTGAACCTTCAGGATAAAGAAAATCTCTTCTGTAATCATTGGTCACACAAATAAAGCACACAGGAAGGAAATTCGTTACCTCCTCTTGAACCTCAGCAAAAGGCAGGGCTCCTTTCTGCTCTACATGAAGCACTGGGAAGATCAACATCCCTTTTGGTCATGTGCTTTTTTTTTTTCAAATTTTTACCTGAATTTAAAACTCTGTGATGAAGATAGGTTTGCTTACAATTTGATCCAGTAATGATGGCAAGAAAAGGTATTTCAGTTGTTTTCTCCTCTGCCATATTGAAGACATAGAGACTGAATCATGCAGGAAATTTTCTAATGTTCTTTCAGTCTACACCTATGGTTTTCTTCTGTCTTCATCCTGACTGAAGCTGTGGTGCAGTTAGAAATTTTCTTGTTAAGGTTGCAGTGAGACACAGCTCTCAGTTCACAGCAGCAAGCCATGTCTCCTAATTAAAAAAATTGTAGAAAATACACTGAAAAACTTAATGACTAGAATATGCTTTACTCCTGTTATGAGATCTAGAAGTCAATTAAAAGATTTTTATAAGATTCATTTGATTTATGCAAAACTAATTTTCTAGAATTAAACACTTGGTTGTTCCTTCTAACAACTGAATGAACATTTTTGTCATAGAAATATCTTACTGTTGCCACATATTAACAAGACAGAAAAGATTGTTTGCATATCATGTTGTCAAATAAATACTTTGTTTTGCACCAGTGACTGAAGCTGCAATAACTGCACCAGGTAGAACTGCAGGATGTCTAAGACTGTTGCAAGAAGTAATGTCAATGCAATAAGACACTCTTTCTTTTAGAAGATTTAAATTGTTTTTATGTTGGCACCACCTCAAATGGAGTGTTTAACAATGCTGTTACACTTAAATTTTCTTTGAATTTTTGATTAAAAGAGAGAAGCATTTCTTTTTAAAAAGGTACCATTCTTGATTTTTCAGATTTTAGGTGAAAAAAAAAAAATAATAATGGAATGTAGATTGTTTTGTCCCGTGACTAAAACATGCAAGACAATTTTAAAATTATTTATTCTCCTCTTTCTCAAATAAAACCAGAACAGAAAATAGAAAGGAACCAGCCTTCTACTGCCTTGAATGCCCTCTACAATTTGTGAAAAAGGGATAAATAGAAAAAGAACATTGCAGCAGAGAAACATTAGATTGATACCTAGTGATTTTTATGCATCCTGAGATTTGTTTTGACACAGCAAACAACAGATAAATCTCAGTGACTTTAATACAGTATGTGCTTTATATATTTGCTGTAGTATCAGAAGAGCCAAATAAATGTGGGAGAACCTGGTTTTGAATTCCTTAAGTTTTCTGAGCACCAAGCAGGTGAGCACTCGAAGAACAACCTGCCTGTCTCCATACTGTGCTGGAAATTGTCACATTTACTTATGTCTCCTTGCAGAGTTGACAGGGTGAGTATCTCATCCTATGGTTCAGTCAAAACAAGGTGACCCAGGGAAGACTACTGCTTAAACTGTTTAATCTGTCTCATTCTGACTACACTAGCAAATCATTCCAGCAAATCTTTGGAGACAAACACAGGCAAGAAGGTGACAAACAGCTGGGAGTGGTAATATCCTTCACCAGTACAGCAGAACTGAGAAGACAACATCCATTCACAACTTAATGCTCCTGTAAAGGAGAGCCTGGATCCTGCAAATCATTTCCAAATAGTCTATGAAAAGCAGGATATTAGATATTTTTTGGTTTGATACATTTGTTAAAAAACTGTGCATACATAAAGCTTGTGTTAAATACAGTATTTAAAGCTGCAAAGTTAAGATTTCAAGAATTAGGGAATAACAAAACCAAGATTGTAATATACCTTTCCTATGGTGCAGTTGGGCACCTATCCTGCTGTCTGTCTGAGTCAGAGACTATAAACATCAGGCATTTCTGTATATGGAGTCTGCAAAAATATCACAATGGAGGGATGAAACACCTCTGCTATGGGGACAGGCTGAAGGAGCTGGAGTTGTTCAGCCTGGAGAAGGCTCCAGGGAGATCTTATAGCCACCTTCCAGTGCGTGAAGGGGATCCAGGAAGGCTGGAGAGGGGCTGTTTACAAGGGCCTGGAGTGAAAGAACAAGGGGTAATGAGTTTAAATGAGAGCAGAGGAGATTGAGACTGGATCTCAGGAAGAAGTTCTTTCCCTTGAGGGTGGT
>JANHGL010015430.1:42845-54428 GCA_024611195.1 Ceyx melanurus | reverse complement strand
CGGTAGCCTTGTGCGTGGCACCGGGAAAACTCGGGCTGTCCCGCGGCTGGAAGGGGCGAGCTTTGTGCAGAAATCACTCAACGCAGTAAAACCCTGAAACATCTCCTTCTGTCTCTGCAGAACCCCAAGATGCTGCGAGGTCTGAAGGGGCTGGCGCAGCTCCCTCCCAAGGTAGGTCCTGTCTCGGTGTCAACTGCTTCCAGTGTCGGCTGCCCTGTGAGTCCTGGTGCCAGTTCACACCGGGGATGCTGCCAGTGCCTGCTCTGAACTGCCCGTGCAGCTGCCCTGCTGGCAGAAGGACAGACAGGCAGTTCATCTGTCATTGCTGCTGCTGGCTGCAGGGCAGGGAGCAGCAGATCCAAGGGAGGGGATAGATGAGACATCCAATGGAAAATGGGAGTGCAGCACTGATCAGAACTCTGCAGTCCCACTTCTTCCCTGGAAGTGTGTCCCGGAACGGTGCTCTGCACTGCTGGCAAGCTCTAAGGAAGAATCCCTTTCTGTTTTCACAACACCCTGTGGGGCTGCTGGGAGAAAATCCAGCCCCAGCTGGGTGCTGCAGGTGACACTGGTGCTGCTGCAGGTGGCACTGGTGCTGCCAGCCCTGCAGGGTCAAGGACACTCCTCCCAGCAATAGGACAGGAAGCACTGGGATAAACTGGAGTAGAGAAGGTTCTACCTCAACATGAGGAGAAACTTGTTCCCAGTGAGGGTGGCAGAGACTGGCACAGGCTGCCCAGAGAGGCTGTGGAGTCTCCTGCTCTGGAGAGATCCCAACCCATCTGGATCTGTCCCTGTGTGGGCTGCCCTGGGTGCCCCTGCTCTGGCAGGGGGTTGGCTCAATAATCTCCAGAACTCACCCCCAGTCTGGGATTGAGTCCAGGGCACAGTGACATGCAGCCTGGGCAGGGGGGCAGTAACTCCTCAGTGCAGGGACAGTTCTGGCTGCACAGCCCTGCTCCTGGATGCAGCTGCCTGGACAGTCTTGCAGAGGCCAGGATGTGGGAAGATGCAGGAACAGCTCCACCTTATGGCCCGTGGCTTTGGGATTCATCTCCCTGCACCACGTGGCCCTTTACTGCCATTTCAGGGATCTGAGTTAGGACTCTACCTGATGGAAACTTGCTGTAAAATCCTTTTTATCCACCAGGATAAACTGCATGGAAAGGTGGTGTGAAAGGTGGGGCTCTTACATAGGTGTTTTGCTCTGCAGTGAGCCAGAGGAACAGGGACATCCTTCTGGCATCCTGGAGTCAGAAGGATCTGAGAGGAGTCCTTTGTGCACGAGTAGGGACCAAGTGGCAGGTGTAGCCAGCAGAGCTGCTCTGGGGCACCTGGAGGTGCTCCTGGAGCCTGTGGAAATGCAGAAGCACCTCTGTGGGAAACTCAGTCCCTCCCAAAATACTCCCCCAGCCTGTCACCCTCAGGACTGAGCAGTTTCTGGGCTCTGTCCTCAGCAGCTCCTGTTGATTCTGTGGCACTTTAGAGAGTCAGGAAGGATTTGGTGTCTCTGGGTGTGTGGAAGATGCTGCTGCAGCCCAGCACAAAAAGCTCCAAAGCACTGCAAGGCTACCTAGGGATTCTGAAGAGGATGGACCACAGAAGTGATCTGATCCTCCCAGGAAAAAGACAGCAATTTAAAGATGGGATGTATTTCACTGATGGAAAAAAAACCACCATATTTTTTGAGTATTTGGCTTCAAGAACACAGGGCTGGAGCTCCAAAGTCCTTCTCACACTTTCACCCTGCCTCACTGTGCTGCCTTCTACCCCTTCATAGAACTTACTAGAACTGGCTTCTGTACCCCAGAGAATCCAGCTGCTGCTGCTGCTCTGAGATGGAGCCTATAGAAAAGTGCTAGTGCCAATGTTATTGGAATGAGGATCATTCAGCTGTGGCCTTGAGCTCTGTCTTGACATCCATGAAAGGGGCACCCAGAGCAAGAATTCAACCCTCAGCTGATTGTCCTCCAGTGTTACCTAGGTCAGGGACAAGGATTTGCAGGGTGCTTGGGAGCTCAGTCTTCTCCTTTGAACTGAGCACCCCAGGATCTTTCCTGGAGACTCGAGAAAGAGGGAATGTGGGATGTTCAAAGCAGATGTCTGTGATTCCAGGCTAAGAATGACTCGGGGCTGCCATTTCCCAGGTGAGGAGGTGACAGGAGCTGCTTGCTCTAGTTATTCATGGATTAAATTAGCATCTCAGTGCCTTGCTCGAGGCTACAAGTGAACAGAGCCAAGTAAAGCCTCCTAATTAATTGTTTGGATTTGAGGAGGAGAACATTGTGGAGACAAGAAAAGAAAAGTGATGACAAAGTGAGTGTTTAGTATTTACCCTGCAGTAGTTTGGTGACCAGTGTTGAGAACAAACTGCTCTGATCCCTTCCCTGTGGGGAGAGCTGGTGCTGAAAGGCTGAGCTGGGGTCACCTGGCATTGCGCTGGGGCTTCCCAGTGACGTCCCCAAGGAAAACATGGATGGCAGCAGAATGGAGCTCTGGAACAGCTGTTCCCATCCCTGAACTGTTCATGGATCAGCTGCTCCTGTCCCTGAACTGTTGTTCGTGGCAACTCCTGCCTGTGCAGACAGACAGGAGAGGAATCCTCGTTCCCTGTTTGCAGTGGGAACCTGCAGCTGTTCCAATCAGGAATCTGAGGGTGTTTGCAGTTGTGCTTTGGTCCCAGTCTCTCCCCACTCTGCACTTAACTCACTGACAAACACCTCTTTTTTCACCACAAGTAAGGTGCTTGTCCTGCTGCTGCTCCTCACTGTCCTGTCTCTTCTGGGTCCCACTGCTCCAGCAGTGCCTAGGGGCAAAGAGAATCAATCAGCTTAGCTGGTGGTTTAGTTTTCAGCCACATCTGGATCAGAATGGAAGAGTCTGTGAGCAGGGCACAGTGCAGGGAGTGCAAAACAGACACCAGAGAGGGGGCTCTGGATAGCTGATGTGATCCTGGGTCACGCTCCACACAGGCTGAGTTTTCTAGGTACTGGCTTCTGCCCAGCAGTGTGGGCACTGCCCAGCAATGACCCCCCCCTTGGCTTTCCCTGTGCCCTGACTTGGGTACAGCCCTTGGCTCTCCAGGTGACCTTGTGTGGTAGCTGAGTGGAATGGGAAGGGTTTGAAGGGAATGGAGAGGGTTTACAGTGGGTAAGGGAATAGAAATGGTGCTTCTAAAGCTTGTAGGTTTTATCCCTGATGAATTTACACTCTAATTGCAGAGAATTCTGTTCTGAATCAGCTGCTACCTCAGCACAGCCACACTGCAGGCAGGGAGGGGACAAAATCAGATGGATTTTTTCCCCTGCTGGTAACCTTTGGCTGATGAGAAGTTTGTTTCTTTGCCTTTTTCCCTTAGCTGGACCGTGGGTTTGCCCTCCAACCAGCCAGGGACTGCCTGAGCTCTGTGGCTGTCCAGGGCACCCCAGCAGGGGCAGAGTCACCCCGAGAAGTTTTCTGCACCAGGGAGAATGACCCGGTGAGTTTGACACGACTGTGCCAGTCACACTACAAGTGCCTGAATTCCAGCATCCTGGAGTCAGGAGGGATCACTGGGATCCTGCTGGTTGGGAAGCATCAGGGGAGGGAGGGCACAGGCCTGGAAATGGGCACCCAGAGCCATGGCTGTGCAGGGCACCCACCTGGGTTTAACCAAGACAGGGCTGCTCCTCTGCCTGAAAGCTGCTGGGAATGAGTGTGGATTTCCTCTGGAGCTGCCCAGAAGAGGGGGATTTCATGCTGGAGGAGCTCAGATGGTGCTCAGCTTGTCATCACACACCATGAATTCCACCTCCAGGGTTATTCTTCCCTCCCCAAAACCAGGGAATAAAACCCTCAATGACCTCAGCACCACACAGCTCTCCAGCACCATCATTCCAGCCTCACACTCTCCTGTCTACAGCACAAAATGAAGTGGAATAAATGAATGGAATCAGCCTTTGAGGTGCCTTTCTGATGCCTCTTTAATTGGAGTCTTTCCCTCCTGATTCCACTGGGGTCTCTATGGAAACAGCAGCATGCAGAGGATCCTGCTCACGTGGTGGGAGGGTCTGTAGCCTGCACAGGCCAGATGGCAGGGGATGGTGTCCCTTGGCCTGTGTCTGCTGCTGGCGTTGCCAGGCAACTGCCGTTGGCATTCTGGCTTCCCGGGCCTAATGTTTGGCAGTGTTCATTCCCTACATCCCTGTTCCTTGCAGTTGATGGGCTGCAGATCTCCTGCTGCAGCAGACCTGGCTGCACCCAGCCCTGTGCACCCCAAAGTCCCATGGAAAATGGCTTAAGACTGGATGAAAACTCCATTTTTCATAAGTCTTGGCTTTATACACCTTCCCAGTGGATAGGGGATGACCTATGGATGGGATCTGTCTGGGATTCTGCAAGGCCTTTGCCACAGTCCCCCACAGCATCCTACTCAGCAGGTGGGAGAGACCCAGTAGCACCTGCCAGTGCCTGAAGAGAACTGATCCAAAGCCTGGAGAGGGGCTGTTCCCAAAAGGCCTGGAGGGAAAGGCCAAGGGGCTGTGGTTGAAATGAGCAAGGAGTGGATTGGGATGAGAACTGAGGCAAAAGTTCTTTCCCAGGAGTGTGGGGGACACTGGCACAGGGTGCCCAGGGAGGTGGTGAAGGCCCCATCCCTGGAGACATTGCAGGGGGGCTGGAGGAGGCTCTGAGCACCCTGCTCTAGCTGAGATGTCCCTGCTCTCTGCAGGGGTTGGGCTGGGTGAGCTCTGGAGCTTCCTTAACCCAGACAGTGCTGGGATTCTCTGAGTGTCCCACCACTCTCTGCTCTCCCACCCGGGGATCCTTTGCTACCAGCACCTCTTACAATGTTCTTTCTGTCAGCGCAGGGGCTGGAAGTCAACCCTTGGTGGTTTTTATCTGGAAAAGCAGGTGGTCAGAAGAACAGAAATCCTAGAAATCCTGGGAATCTTAGCAGTCAATGGACAGGAGGGGTTTGGATGTGTCAGCAGGGGAATGAGAATGAATTACAGGTATTAAAACTCTAATGGTCTTCTAATGCCATATAATGAGCACCATCTAGTTCTGGGTAGCACATGGCAACATGGATGTGGGAATGCTTCCTAGTTCATCCATCCTGGTTCTTCCTCCTCTGCTTTCGTGGCACGTGGATCTTCCTGCGAGCACCAGGTGGGTTTGGTGCCTTTCTTGTCCTGCTCTTTGTAGTGGAGAAACGCAGAGGAGCTTTCAGGGGTTGGTTTCATCAGAGCAGGACTTTGCAAGTCCATTTTCCTGGCCTGAAGAAACCTGTGGTGTCATGAAATCCACAGATTAACAAATGTGGAAAGGGAAGACACAGCTCTGTACCTTCAGTCACCCAGGCAAATGGGATGGGTTTAGGTCTTGAAAATACCAAATTATTGGAGTTTTCCGAGTAAGTTCACCCAGGCTTTTCTGGCAGCCTCTGAATGACCCCTTTCCTCACCTGACCCTTTTCTTCACCTCATGGCTTTGGCATCTGCAGGGTGATTTTCAGGCAGAGCTGAGAAGAGCAGTGAGGATCCCATAGATGAGCAGGGCTTGCCAGGAGTGAAAGCAGCAGGTAAATAGAAGGGAAAGGGAAAGGGCAGGTCTGCTGGTGGCCACTGGTGAGACTGGAAGAGCAGAGCAGGTAAGAACCAAGTTGTGCACACCCTGAAGACAAGAATCCCGGAGTTGGGGAGGGAAAGCAGCAGTGATGTTGGGGTGCAGGGGTGAGATCTGCCAGGTTCATGGGTACCAGTATCTAACTGGCAGGTTTCCTGTGGGTTCCAGTTGGGTAACTGGAGAGGCAGGGAGAAGATGAGGAGGATTGAGGCACAATGATCATTACATCCAGGATTAGCATTTTTGTTGCCTGTGTAGAGAGTAACCAATGGATGAATAAAACGACCTGCTCTGTGTTTACAAGAGCCATCAATTTTGTGACTTGGCTGCTGAGATTCTGTGTTTCTGTGCTGGCACAATCAGATTTCAACACAGTTCTTCACTCTCAGGGTGCACTTTGTCTTCATCCTGCAGCCTCTAAGGTCAGTTTTGGAGTGTTATTTAAATAAACTCTTGCTGTTAAGGAAATATGCAGCCAAATACAGATGGTGTTTCAGTGTAATTTGGGTTCAGGTTTTAAGTTTATTTATGAATATATTTTTGGTAAGAAAATGAAGAGTTGTACTGCTCTGGGCCATAGTCACTAGAGGAGGAGACTTGTGTGTGAACAGAGATTGGAGACTCACAGGGTGGCCTGTAGGATTTCTCTCCTTGTCTTGAACTTGAATAATAAAAACTCTTGCATTAGGAATTTCACTGCTGGGCAGTTTTCCCTTCTGCATCAGCAAGTGTCAGAAGCCTGGGTTTGGTGCCTTAGTGTAACCAAAGGGAATGAAGATTGGGCCTTGAACTGAGAGCTGTCCCTGTCCCCTTGTGTCACACTGCTCTACTCTTAGCTTTTTCTTGTAGTAAAATGGAGATTTTATCTAATTGCCTCTGATCTTATGAGCACCAATAGCAGTTTAGGTTTTTTGGGATGTTCTTAGTTGAAAAATCATAGCTGGAGATAGAAATCCCCTGTAATAGAGTGTGCAGGCCATGTGGAAATGAGTTTGTTCTCAGGGAAGTTTGGCTTCCTAGTGATTTGTGCTCTGTGTTCTCAGCACCACTTCTGTCCCCACTAATCCTGGGATCTGCCCTCCAGCCTGTGTCCACTGCAGGAGCCTCAGTGCTCTCCCACTGCCACTCTTCACATGCCTGCTCCTTCCCCTTCTCTGTACAGTGCTGTGTTTCAAGAGCCACCTCCATATACCACCTCCTGGCTGCTGGATTCCTGAGTGCTGGACAGGAGGGACATGGATCTGGGACCCCCAACCTGCTGAGTGCTAGGACCCCAAATGACATGGGCACCTTTTGAAACTCACTTGGACATTAATTGGAACCACTGAGGTCTTTTCATCACATTCTTTCCAATTCAGCCTTAATAAATCTGTAGAAGAGAAGAACAGGACATATATTGCAGTTTCATTCAGGGGATGATCTTTGGATGCATATATATATATATATATAAGAGAGAGAGAGAGAGATGATATATATATGAAATATGAAATATATGTATACGAAATATATATATATATTTCAGAGCTTTTTGCTGTTGTAGGGATGGTTGGGCTCAGTGAGCCAGGAGGGCCTTTCCAACCAGGATTATTCCAACAGATTCTTTAATTGTCACCTATCATTTCAAAGTGGTTCTGAGATCAGTTGTATTTTTCTGGTGGGTTGCAGGAAGGGATTGGTGTTTTAAAAAATCAACAGTGTGATTGCTGGCTTTGTAATTGTGACTAGTATTTAATTTCTGCTGGAAAATGGTAGTGACTTTCTCTCTTTTCCCTTCTCCAGACTGAAAGATGCTGGCTGTCAGTAGCAGAACAGATCTGCTGTGGAACATATCCCTGTGAACCTTCCCTAAACTTACCCCAAGGCACCTATTCCTGTGATGGACCCTCAGAATACTGCTATGTTAGGCTTGGGTTCTGATTCTGAAGGGTTTTCTGGGAAAAGCCCCTCTGTGGTCAGCACGTTGGTGGGAAAAGGTGAAGCTGAGGTGGAAAGTTGCAGTCGGGAAGAGGACGACGGGAAGAGGAGTCGGGAGGGGAGCGGCCCCCAGGATGGGAAGATCGAGGCTCTGACTGATGCACAGCAACAGTTCTCAGTGAAAGAAACTAACTTTTCTGAGGGAAACCTGAAACTGAAGATTGGTCTCCAAGCAAAGAGAACAAAAAAGCCTCCCAAGAACCTGGAGAATTATGTGTGTCGGCCTGCAATAAAAACCAGCATCAAGCAACCCCGACGGGCAGCCAAGGGTGGGAAGATGACGGAGGAGAAGAGTGAGCTCAGTCCTTCCAAGCAGGTGAGTGATGCATCTCCCTGCTGCTTCCCAGCCCTTGGACCTCTGGGCATCTGCACAGCTGTGTTCCACTCCCTTTTTACTCCTCTGACAGTGGAGATTCTGAAGCTGGAAATAGTCTGATTTCATTTAACCTCTGATAGTGGAGGTTCTGTAATTGGTTTGATTTAATTTCACCTCTGCTAGTGGAGATTCTGAAGCTGGAAATGGTTTGATTTCATTTCACCTCTGCTAGTGGAGGTTCTGTGGTTGGAAGTGGTTTGATTTCATTGCCATTGACAGGAAAAAAAAAGGCATGTTTGGCTTAAGAGTAGTGAAAAAAAAATGGTGTTTGTCTTAAGAGTAGTGCCAGATAATTGCCGTGTTTAGTTTTCAGCAGGAATAGTGTCATCTTGAGACTCTTGTCTAGAAGAAGGTGGGATTTCTTGTCTCTCTGTAAGTGGAGCTGGGTATTTGCTGTGCTTGTCTCTACTGTTTGGATTTCTATCTTCTCCATAGCTGTCAGAACCACTGGTTTTGTGCTGTAACTGACACTCTGCAATGGACATAACAAGCAGTGTCTGAAAAACCCTTTTCCATATGTGTGAGACAAGAGCCTGGTGATAAACTGCAGATAAATACAGTGGCTTGAGAGGTGTGCCAGGTATTTTCCAAATGTAAGAAGATAGCCCTGCCCTGAACATGTTTTTCCTTTATGATCTACATGATATAACAAGCAAGAGCAGCAGTGACAGGGAAAACAGGATAAATGGCAGGAATTACACCTGTGACTGCATAGGTGCTGAGCCTTGGAAGTGTTCTGTTACAGCATGCTCTTTTTCCATAATAGATCCACAAGTTCTGCTAACTCATAAAAATCTTAGAATACAACTTCCACACTCTCCTGTTAGTCCCTGCTGATTTAAAGGAGAAGTTTTCCCTAAACTCACCTTTTTCTTGCATCTGCCTGTGTCTCCATGCACATCATCAAACTCCCTGCAGAAATCTCTCCCAGGTAGAGCCAACCCAAAAGGGGAGGGAAATGCCTTTGTTTTGTGCTGATAATACTTTTGTCTGCCACAGCCAAACCTTTTTCCTTTCCTGGCAAACTCCCCTCAAGTTTTCCTTAAGGATCTTCAAAGAGAAAGAAATCAGCCCCTGAAAGAGCAAGAGTGCTGTTGGTCACACATAATGACTAAAGGGGCTTTTTCCAGCCTCTTCCCAAGCACCTGTTGGGTTTTTGTCTCCATTTTAAACAAAAAGGCTTTTTTTTTTCAGTCAGCACATCACACAAGAAATTCTCTACTGGTACATTTTGTAACTTAAAACTTTGGCTGTGGCCTTTATTCTGCATTCTCCCAGTTCACAACTAGCTGATGATTTCTACTGATTGCTCTGACTTGTTGAAGAGAATGGAAGGCAGCATCACAGTTTGTCATTCTGCTGATTACTTCCTGAATTATTTTCTTTTTGTCTGATTTAGAAAAGACTCTGTTACTCTGAGTTGAGTATCAGGCCCATCTGGAATAGCCAGTCACTCATCCTTCTTGAGTCCACAGGGGCACTTGCAACTGGGAATCTCTTGCTAGCAAAGAGAGCCACTGAACATGGAAACTTTACCATTGCATCACTAAATGATTGCCTGGGAATTGTTAATTCCAGCTCTTCTGCTCCTTGTCTGACTAGGTAGAGAAGCAGGGATCTGTTGGCATTACATTTGTGTTACTTAAAATAGTGGCAAATCTCTGTCTAATGAGAATTCATTTTAATTACTCTGCTCCCTCTCCAAATCCGAGTTGCTCACTCGGTGTGTTGTTGCTGCAGGTAGAACTGCTGCTCCACAGCATCCTGCTGCTTGCTGGCAAGTGGAATTTACTGCTGTCTTTCTAGAAATGAATGGCAGACGTGGCTTAAATTCACTGCATTGTTCAAATATAATACCCAGGGGGTTTTTAAATTTTTATTTCTTTTTCTTACTGCAATGAAATAAAGGAAGTTTTAGTGCTGCAAATTACACTTCAGAAAAGGAAAGTGATTCCCTAATCTTTCTATGTAGAGGAGAGGAAAAGAAAAGCAAACACATGCCCAGAGGAAGATGTGGCAATCCTCTGAGCTGTGAACTCAACTCTCTGTACTTTGGAAGGAGGAAAAGAGACTTTGGATGAAGATTTTAGCAATTGCAGGATACTCAGTGAACCACTAAATCCCAAGGAGTGGTAGTGGAAATCTTGTCCTAGGAATATCAGGGTGAAAATAGTAGGGAAGTCCTTTGTATTCCCATCCATGAAAGTTGAGCTTTTTTCCCAGGCTGAGTGCTGAAAGGACTCAACCTTCAGGAGTGGTGGTGTAGTACCCAGCCCTGGGGGTGTTTCAGGGTGTTTGGATGTGTTTTTTAGGGACATGGTTTAGAGGGGAACTGTAGAGCAGGGCTGGTGGTTGGACTGGATCATCCCAAGGGGCTTTTCCAGCCTGAATGGTTCTCTGGTTCTGTGAAGAGTGACTTCAGTTCTGTTAACAGAGGATTCCTCTCCATTCTGAGATGACTGGGGAGGGGAGTTGTGAGGACGTGCCCTGCTCTCCTGCCATGGCTGCTCTGCTGACCTGCTGAGTTCAGCCTTCTGCAGGGGCTTCTGTCACCCTCCTGGCCTGGGGAGGCTCCTCAGGAATCACAGCCCCCAACTGAAAAATTCCAAGCAAAAATAAGTAATGGGGCTAAAGAAGTCTTTTTGAGTAGCTCAAGATAATTTTCTGTAGGATCTGGACTAATTGCTAAGTCTTTTTATTTCAATCTGGGAGTGATTTGTCCTTAGTCCTCCTAAAACCATCTGCATTACACTGTGGCTGTGCTTTCCCTGCTCTAATATTGTGTGTTTGCTCAAGCTGAGGAGTGAAGCAGGGCTGTCTGCTCCCTGGAACCATGACAGAAAATGGGAGTGCTGGAGACCAGCTTCCAGCAGGAGCAAAGTGAGAATAGAAGAGGCTGGACACACCACGTAGAGCTGCCTGTGAACATGGCCATGCCTCTGGAGCTCTGCTGTGCATGTGGGAAGTGCCCTGGAACACCATGGGGAGCTCAGAGCTCTCCTCCCATCTAACAGTGGGATCCTGCAATCCCAGTTACTGCAGGGAGGTTTGGTCTCCAGTGTGTGGCTGCTCCTCAGCAGGAGTAAAATTCACGAGTTGCTGTGAGTATGAGGGTGGCAGAGCTGGGGAAAAGTTTCATCACTTCCTAAAGATTGCAGCTGCCACAGGAGAGCTGGGCCAGGTGCCAGACTCTTCTCCCAGAGCACAGCCTGGCTCCCAGTAACCCATCCCACTGGTGCTTCCTTCTGCTACTGCAGCAGGCCCAGAGACATCTGACCCCTAGCTCCTGGCTGCCCTCCCCCCAGACAAGAACTTTGATCACTGGCAGATCCCTGTTCTTGTGAAATGGTGTTGATTTCTGGTTGGGGTGGCAGGGCAGTGATCAGCCAGCCAGTGAGATGCAGCCTCTGGCATGTGAGCATTTGAGCCTAGTGGAGAGGCAGGCATGGAGGCTGGGCTGGGACAGAGGATCTGCTCTCACTTGGTTTTAAGAGAAACTTCTTAAAAATAAAAGAGCTTTGGAGGCTGGAAGGGACCTCTGGAGATCATTGAGTTGAGTCCCCATCCCTAGAGGTGTTTAAGAGTCGCATAGATGTGGTGCTGGGGGACATGGTTTAGGGACACTGGCA
>JANHGL010015430.1:13924-38719 GCA_024611195.1 Ceyx melanurus | reverse complement strand
GGTCGGTTCAGTCAAAGAGTACACCCTGAAAAGCATCTTCAGGGCGCGAAGGGCAGGAGGAGGTTGTCCCCACCCACCCTGCTGCCCAACTCCCCTTCTCACCTGAGCGAGCTGACGGCACTGAAGGAGGCCACCCCGTCCCCCGTGAGCGAGTCCCACAGCGACGAGACCATTCCCAGCGACAGCGGCATTGGCACCGACAACAACAGCACCTCGGACCGGGCCGAGAAGTTCTGCGGGCAGAAGAAGAAGAGACACTCCTTTGAGCACGTGGCCCTCATGGCGCCCGAGACCTCCGCCGTGCTGGGCAACCTGAAGGAGAAACACAAGCACAAGTGCAAGCGCCGAGGTCACGACTACCTGAGCTACGACAAGATGAAGAGGCAGAAGAGGAAAAGGAAGAAGAAGTACCCACAGCTGCGCAGCCGCCAGGACCCCGACTTCCTGGCCGAGCTGGAGGAGCTGATCAGCCGCTTGAGCGAGATCAGGATCACTCACCGGAGCCACCACTTCATCCCCCGGGATCTGCTGCCTACCATTTTCAGGATCAATTTCAACAGCTTCTACACCCACCCCACCTTCCCCCTGGACCCTTTGCACTACATTAGGAAACCTGACCTGAAGAAGAAGAGGGGCAGGCCTCCCAAGATGAGGGAGGCCATGGCGGAAATGCCCTTCATGCACAGCCTCAGCTTCCCCCTCTCCAGCACTGGGTTCTACCCCTCCTATGGCATGCCTTACTCTCCCTCTCCCCTGGCAGCTGCTCCCATTGGATTAGGGTATTATGGAAGGTACCCTCCGACTCTTTACCCTCCTCCACCCTCTCCGTCTTTTACTACCCCCCTGCCACCACCTTCCTACATGCACACAGGCCACTTGCTTCTCAACCCCACCAAATACCACAAGAAGAAGCATAAACTTTTACGGCAGGAGGCTTTCCTCACGACCAGCAGGACTCCCCTACTGTCCATGAGCACCTATCCCAGCGTCCCACCCGAGATGGCCTATGGCTGGATGCTGGAGCACAAGCACAGGCACCGGCACAAACACCGAGAGCATCGTTCCTCTGAGCCAGCCCAGGTTTCCATGGACACTATAACAGCCAACAGCTCCTCCAGAACAGTTCTGGAGTCCTTGAAGCGCTATAGGTTCGGGAAGGAGGCTGTTGGGGAAAGATACAAACACAAAGAGAAACACAGATGTCACATGTCTTGTCCACACCTCTCACCTTCCAAGGGTTTACTGAGCAGAGATGAACAGTGGGTCAGGAGGGAACCTCCAGAGTCCAATTCTCTAGCCCTGGGATTGCAGACTCCCCTTCAGATAGACTGCTCAGAAAACTCCCCGGGCCTGTCCCTGGGGGGGTTTACTCCCAGCTCTGAGCCAGCCAGCAGTGATGAACACACAAACCTTTTCACAAGTGCAATAGGCAGCTGCAGGGTTCCAAACTCTGCCAGCACCAATGGACGGAAAAAATTAACAGACAGCCCTGGACTCTTCAGTGCACAAGACACCTCAGTAAACAGAGCGCTCCGAAAGGAACCCTTGCCTTCTGCTGAGAAGGCCCTGCAGCCTCTGCCAGGTAAGGGAGCTGTGGCTGGGCCTGCTGCCCTGCCAGCCTTGCCTTTTTTCAGTTGTAACCCCCAGAAAGGAGGGCGAGCAGAGCTTTGGCTCTGTAGGGATCCTGCCGTGGTGAATGTCAGGACTGCTCCTTGTCTTTCCCTCCAGCATCTGTTCTGTCAGAGCACTGCTCTGTGCAGCCAGCCCTTGGTGGTGGCTCACCGGGGCTCCTCCGGGGGTTGTGGAAGTTCCCCCACCAGGTTCTGCTTTGGTACATCCATAGAGAAAGTTGGGTTAAGGAAGTTTTTTTCCTGGAAAGGTCTTGGCTTCATTTCTGCAGAAAATTGTAAGGAAAAAGACAAAAATTCTCATTGTTTTTGCTAGATGAAAAAAGCTGTGTGTCTGTTTTGGTTGGAAGTGGATTTGGTTCAGAGGAGCTGTTGGTTCTGCTATTTCTGTTCAAGGAAAGGTTTCCTTTCTTTTGTAACTCCCATAGCAGTGGTTCTGATTCCCTACTCCAGTACAGCTTTGGATCCTGGACTCGAGGCCTCAAGCAGCCCCTCAGAGGGTTGCTGAATGATGCTGGGAGTGCCAAACACCAGACCTTGTCCTGACTACTCCATTCAAAGCTGGGAACCTCATCTGCTGGAGCCTCCAGCAGAAATGAAACAGAAGTAGCTGAGGTGGTGAACACAGAACATGGCAGTGCTGCTGTCCCAGGGTCTGCTGCTTAAAGGAAACATCTCCACTCTGCAGCTGGGCTTTGGCATCTCCATAACACTGAGGAAAGGGCCTTGGAGCAGCTCTGCTCTAGATCCCTGGCTGAAGTGTCACTTGTTGCTGTACTTTAGTGTTGCAGATGTTGGCAGGAGTCATTGTCATGTCTGCAGTGGCATGGAGGTGTCAATGGGAGCAGCCCACAAAGGCCACCTGCAACAGACAAAGCCTGTGGCTGGTGCTCTTGTTTGCTCTCTCCTGATGTGTTCAGGCAGCCCAGGAGCTTCTGCTCCCTCCCTGCATGGGCAGAAAACTCCTGTGAGTAACATTTCCCCAGCCTGAGAGCCAAGCAAACAAGCAGCTACCAGTAAAGAGTAATTCCTCCTCCCTTCATCATCTTCCTCCTCTTGTGATGCCCCTGCCACCTCCCTGCTCTGAATACACGTTTGGAAGGCTGTAGATTTTTCTCTCTATGGGTGTTTCTGCTTTCCTTTGTTATTTTGAGGGCAGATGGAAGTGGCTGGATTCTTTAAGGAGTTCTCATTCCTGCTGTTTCATCCAACTCAAACTGCTCAGGGTGGGAGAAAGCAATAAAGCCATGAGCTGGAAAGACAAATTCCAAGTGCTAGGTCACCATAAGGGTTAAATTTGGCTCCCAGGAGTGGTGGTGGTATCTGGGAATTCCTGCAGTTCTGGGAATTCCCTGAGGATTTCCATTGCTGTGAATGATCTGAGTTGGGTTTAGTGAGGAGCGACATCATGACGGGAAACAGCAGAGATGTTTTCATCTGGAACCTCCTCCCAAGGCTCTGAATCATCCACCCTCTGAGTGAGTTGGCTGGGTCCTCAGCTGTCCTGTGCTGCTTGCACTGGAAAGCAGCTGGGCTGCTGCTGAGGCTGCCTGTCAGCTCTGTGTGCATCCTCACAGGAAGCTCTTCATGCCCAGAAAACTTGAGACTGCCTCTGCTGAGAGCCCAGAGGAGGGAACAGGCTGTTTTGTGATTGTTAGAAGCCTAGTGTCAAGTTTTGATTTTAATTGAAATGCTGAATGGATTCTGAAGCTACTGCCATGAAAGGCTAAGGCTAAATACTGGGGGTACAACTGAGCTGTTGGGGAGCAGAGCAGGGCAGAGGGGCCTGGGGGTGCTGGTGGCAGCAGGGGGACCAATGGGCCCTGGGGCCAGGGAGGCCAGTGGCACTCTGCGGGGAGCAGAAAGGGGGTTGTTAGGTTGAGAGAAGCTCTGCTGAGGTCACACCTGGAGTGTTGTGTCCAGTGCTGGGCCTCAGCTCAGGCAGGACAGGGAACTGCTGGAGAGAGTCCAGCAGAGCCCCAGAGGTGCTGGAGGGAGTGGAAAGGCTGGGAATGGCAGGGGCTGGAAGGGACCTCTGCAGATTGATCCAAACCCTGCCAGAGCAGGGGCACCCAGGGCAGCCCACACAGGGACAGATCCAGGTGGGGTTGGGATCTCTCCAGAGGAGACTCCACAGCCTCTCTGGGCAGCCTGTGCCAGGCTCTGCCACCCTCACAGGGAAGAGGTTTCTCATGTTGAGGTGGAACTTTCTGTGTTCCAGTTTGTGCCCCATCACCTTGTCCTACCCAGGGCCCCACTGACCAGAGCCTGGCCCCTTCTCCCTGACACCCACCCCTCAGATATTTGTACCCATCAGGAAGGTCCCTCTTCAGATGTCAGTGATGCTGCTGGGAACTGCCTTTTCCTGCTGACATTGCACATAGATGAGGCAGCATCTGATGAAGCAGGAGGCACTAGGAATCCTTGTGCATTCCAGCAGGTCCTGGAGCATGCTCTGCAGGTGCCTGGGTGACAGAAAGGCATTACTGGGGCTAGATCTCTGCCAGTTGTTTACACCCTGGAGGTTTGGACCAAGCAGCCATGGACAGGACCTCAGAAAGAAATTGACAAGAGAAATCTAAAGAAGAATTTTTCCTGAAGACATCTGTGTTCTAGTTTGCAGCTTTCTGCAGATGATGGTGTCTGAAGTGGCTCTGCCTGAGGAGTGGAAATGCCGTTCCACAGGAGGTGCAGAGCAGCCAGACACAGGGAGCTGGGATCAGCAGCATGGAGCCCAGGCACCCAGGGACCAGGATGGAGCCCAGTGCTGCTCAGCCTGGGTGGGGGGACAGAGCCCACCCTGCAGGTCAGGAGTGGATGCACCAGCTGTTCAGAGGCACCTGCAGTGGCTGGTGGAATGGGCTGGAAAGACCCACGAGGAGCAGCATCTCGGGCTGTGTTACAGAGAACATCAGCAGGAGGTGAAGGATGATGGTGATTCTACTGAGAACACATCTGGAGTGCTGTGCCCACTCTGGACTCCTCAGTGCAGGACAGACAGACACACTGCAGTGAAGACCTCAGAGCTGACCAAGGGATGGGAGCATCTGTCCTACAGAGAGCCTGGGAGAGCTGGACTCCCTCAGCCTGGAGGAGGAATGTGCAGGGAGGATCCTGCCAGCAGCAAATAAGCAAGAGCCACACTGCTCCCAGGGGTGCCCAGGGGCAAGGTGGCAGGCACTGGGCACACTCTGAAGTTCAGGGAGTTCTGTCTGTAAAGTTTCTCACTCTAGGGGTGGTTGGATTCTGGGAAGGAGAGTCTCCGTCGTGGAGATGTAGAATTCCCAGCTGAATGTGCTGGCCCTTGAGCCTACTGGAGCTGGTCCTGCTCTGAGCAGAGTGGCCTAGGAAAGCTGCAGGGTCCTTCCCTAACTCAGCTGTGCCATGGAAACCAAGGAATGAAGCCAGAGGGGTCGTTCAAAAGCAGGGATGTGGGGATTTGGTTTCTGCTTTTCTACAGAAAAGACTCATGATATTGAGTGGCTTTTCCTTAGGGCTGTGCCATGAACCTGGGAGAAATTCCTTCCTGAGGGTCCATTTCCATTCTTCCCAACCTAGCCATGTTCCTAAAGCTAACACCAGAATTCTCTTGGGTGAATGTTTTGCATCTAGAGTGTGTTGTGTTGGCACAGCCAGACTGAAATGGTTTTATTTTTTTGTGCTCTTCCCTGATCTGCTTTTCAGGCACTTTGCCAACCCAGGACAAACCTTCCCAGAGGCAGTCAGAGAGCACAAATTGCAGTCCTTCCAGGAAGAGAACAACCTCTGAGAGCACATCTTCTACAGGCAAGTCATCTCTGTTGGCCTCGTTCTCCGCACCACTGCTGGACCAAGGTCTGTGCTGCTCCAGGCAGCTGAGACAGCATTGCTTGGAGAGCTCAGACAGCAGCAAGGTGCTTGTGGCACTGCTGAGCTTTTCCACTGGCACTTTTAAGATACAGATTGGATTGTAGAGCTTCCAGAAGCAGCGGCTCTAGCCAAGGCAGAATTGAGTTGGGTTTTCACCAGGGTAATTTAATCTTCATCAAGGTTGGTGCTTTAGCAGCAGCACGAGCTGTGGGGACTGGGATCTGGCATCCTCAGGGATGTGCTCTGCAGGGGCTGCTGGAGGAATTCCTTCCTTGGTCACTGCACCAGGAAAGGAGAGCAGCTCCTGGTGTGCTTGGAACTCTCTGTTGTCAGCTGAGACTCTCGTGGCCTCGCTGTCAGGGAATCTACATGTGCTGCTCTGCTGTTTTTTCACAGCTACACAACACCCATAACCCAGCTGTCAAAGGGGAGACTGAAAATGTGCATTTTGGGTGGTAAACACAGATTCTGCCTTTGAGGAGAAAGGCACCTGAGCTTGCCTGCGGCCCCAGTAAATCCCAGAACATCAACTGGTTTGTAAGAGGCAACTAGGCTTGTGAAGAGAACTTGTGGAGAGAAGTCCTGTTGCAGAATTCAGCTATTCTTAGACACTGAAGCTGGTAGCAAATATGTCCAAAACATCCTTAGGATTGATCCTTACAGAGCTACTTACAATTTCCATCTAGAAGGAATTTGCCACACCCACTGTTTCCTCCTTAGACAAATATTTGCAACAGATGCTGTATCCAGCATGTGCCAGAGGAGATGATCTGCAGGAGGGGGGCTGCTCTCTTTCCTGCCTTTCCCTTTCAAAGGGGCAGCTGTCAGTCTGTGTACAGCCAGGTGTTGCAAGTTCAGGTCTGTTTTGTGGAGGAGAGCAGAGGAATGAAATGAATCACAGCTTTTAGCAACTTGAAAGGTGTTGAACTGATTATCATAGAACCATGGAATGGTCAGGGCTGGAAGGGACCCCAAAGCTCATCCAGTTCCAACCCCCCTGCCCTGACAAGGACACCTCCCACTAGAGCAGGTTGCTCAGAGCCCCATCCAGCCTGGCCTGAGAAACTGCCAAGGATGGGGCTGCCCCCACCTCTCTGGGCACCCTGGGCCAGGGTCTCACTCCTTCCTGGGGAAGAAATTCTTCCTCCTGGCTGATCTGAACCCACCAAGCTCTAGTTTGGATCCATCCCCTCCAGTCCTGGCACTGCCCCACAGCCTCAAAAGTTCCTCCCCAGCTTTCTTGGAGCCCCCTCAGATCCTGCAAGGTCTCCTTGGAGTTTTCTCCAGGCTGAACACCCCCAACTCTCCCAGCCTGTCCTCCCAGGAGCTGCTTCAGCCTCTGCTCATCCTCCTGGCCCTTCCCTGGTGAAGCTGAAAAGACTTTGTTAGATTGTGCATAGATCTGGAGTGCATCTGGGATTTCTGCCTGTCAGAGAGCTGCTTTGTTACCAAGTGTCCCTGCCTGGAGCTGCAGCTGTTGGAGGGATCACAGCCTCTGGGTTCCCATCCCTTAGGATCAGCTTCCAAACAGGAACCCTGGTTCAAGGCCATCATTCCATCCGGGTGTCCCAGCAGCTCATGGTGTCTGGGCTGCTTATCCCTGAATGCTGCAGCTGCTCACAGAGCTCCCTGTGCTCAACAGATGGTGATCCTTCCAGTTCTCCCAGGTTGCTGGCTTTCCAGGGGCAGTTCAGGGACACCTAGAGCAGCCTCCTGACAAGCATTTCTCTGCTCCTTCCTCACCCTGCAGGAAGAAGGTTGTTCCCAGGAGGGTTTTTAGAACCTGTTATGCTGATTCTTCCTCCTCTAAATTCTGCCCCCTCTGAATCACGTTTTCATTTGCACTTGTAAATCCACAATGTGGGAATCTTGGTGAAGAATAGATTTTCTCCAGAGCACCACTAGGGAGAGAAAATACTTTAAACTGTTGGTGTTTTATCTTTCCCAGCTCATGCAGAATCTCCTCCTGTCAAAAGAACAGAAACCCTTTTCAATAGATGCATTTTCTTGTCTTCCCTGGAACCTTTGCACAGGAGTGTGCTCTGCAGGCTGCAGCCCATGACTGCGGTTTAATTAATGTCACTGATCGGCTGCAATTACAGTAACATTTTTGTACCTGCTGATGTGCAGTTGTGATATCCTTATGAGAAGACAGCATCCATTTTATCCTAGAAAGAGCAGGGTTCCTTCTGGAATGTTACTCAGCATCTTCATCAGTGGATGAAGGCACAGAGGGACCCTCAGCCAGTTTGCTGATGGTTCCAAACTGGGAGGGGTGGCTGAGACACCAGAGCTGAGCTGCCACCCAGGGAGAGCTGGGCAAGGGGAACCTCAGGGGTTCAACCAGAAATGCAGAGTCCTGCATCCCATGGGCTGCTGCAGGTTGGGGTGACCCTCTGGAGAGAGCTCTATGGAGAGGGATCTTGGTGTCCTGGGGACAAGAATTTCTCCATGGGACAGCAGTGGGCTCCTGGGGCCAGGAAGGGCTCCTGGGGGGCATGGAGAAGAGTGTGGAGTCTCCTTCTCTGGAGACTTTCCATCCCCACCTGGATCTGTCCCTGTGTGGGCTGCCCTGGGTGACCCTGCTGTGGGTCTGATGATCTCCAGAGGTCCCTCCCAGCCCCACCACTCTGGTTCTGTGCTGGGTCCTACCCTCATTGCCCCTTGCTGTTGGAAGGGGGGTGTGGATAAGGAGCACTGGTGGCACCAGGGTGTGAGTTCAGGCTCTGCCCTCGCTCCCCTCACTCAGCCCCTGTCCTGTTAGAGCTGCTGTTACAGATTCAGAGCCCTGTCCTTGGGCATCCCGGGCAATGAGGGAGGATCAGAGGCTGTTAGTCTGTCCAGCTGTTGTGTTCTAGTTCCCCAGGGAGTAGCTGGTGTCTCAAGCCTGTCTCAGGCTGTGTCTGTCTGTGTTCCAGTGCTGGGAGCTCCCCCCCGGGCAGCGAGGCTGGCGGCAGCTGGGGACGATCCCGTGGATAACTTGCTGCAGCGCATGGCCCAGCACGAAGGCCAGGCCACTCTGGACAAAACCTTGGAAGCAGTCATGGCAAACGTATCTGTTCCAGCAGCCAGCCCTGCTCGGAACCACTCCAGGGAGAGGAGCCTGGGGAAGCAGGACGGCCTGGCAGCTCCGGCGGCTCCCGGCAGCTCCTGCTGCGACGGCATCTCGCTGCTGGCGGAGAGGCTCCCGCCCACCTACCCCCCCCATCACCTCAAGAGGAGCGTGGTGGAGGCCATGCAACGCCAGGCCAGGAAAATGTGCAATTACAACAAGATCCTGGCGACAAAAAAAAATCTGGACCACGTCAATAAAATCCTGAAGGCCAAAAAGCTGCAGAGGCAGTCAAGGACCGGGAACAACTTCGTGAAGCGGCGGCCGGGGAGGCCCAGGAAGTACCCAATGCAGGCTGTGGTTTCCATGCAGGCTTTTCAGGCAGCTCGGCTGGTCAGTCAGGAGCTGGACACCAGAGAGGGAAGCAGCAGCCCCTTGCACCTTGGGCCTGACACCATCACGGACGTGATCGAAGCTGTGGTGCAGAGCGTGAACTTGAACACGGACCCGAGGAAAGGCTGGAAGAGGAAGAGGTGGCTAGTGGAGGAGCAGGCCAGGAAAAGACAGAAGCCTTTACCAGAGGAGGAGCAGGAGAGCAATAAGAGGTAATTCCCTTTTAGTTTTATACCCTCATTATCACCATTACCCATAACATGTCAGTCCCTGGAAGAATCCTTCCCTGTTACCTTGACTTTTCCTGAGGAGTTCAGGTTGTCGAGAACCAACCTTCTAGCCTTGAACATGCTGAAGGTCTCCCTGAGTTCCTGAGCACATCCCAACCCAGTCTAGCATCTCAGGCAATCTGAGTGTTCAGGTTGTGCTGGTGTTCCAAGCAGGTTTTATGGTTCTCTTGATGAAGAATTCTCTTCATCAGTTGGTAACAGGCTCACTGAGGAGATCTCATAGCACAGATTGTTCCTCCCTCCCATGTGGAACAAGGCACTGGAAGAGTCTTTATGTGCTTTCAAACCAGTTCTGAGAAACAACTATCCACTTGGGTGTCAGAGACCCCCACTGTAATGTGGGCATTCAGATCCAGGGCATCCTGCTGGAGCCACACGTTCAGGGGGTGTGTTGTGTGGCTTTCCTGAAGGCAGAGGCTACCACTGAACTGTTTTGACAGTATAAGAAGCAGATAGCATAAGCCACCTTCTGAATTACTCAGCTGAGGCTCCAAGGCATAAACATAAGCAGCACAAACAACATTATTTTTGTAGTAGATAATAACAACATTGCTATAAAAAGATCCTGCATTTCATATGCTTAACCACCACTTGATCACAGTCCCTGGGCTGGAAGGTATTTTAAAGAGCTAAGAATTCCAGTCATTCAGAAACAAGGACATTTTTTTGTGTGGCTGACCAGAGTATAGAGAAGAACAATGAATTCTGCTGTGGCCATCTTTCATCTCTTTTTTTTTTTTTTTTTCCAGCTTTTCTGAGCCAGTACCTGAGCCTCCCAGCCCACACGATGCCCTTGGGAAGCCTCATGAACCTGAAAAGCCTGAACAGCCCCTGCCTCCTCTAGCTCAGCGTGAGAAGAAAGCCCCTCGACCCCCAAAGAAGAAGTACCAGAAGGCAGGGCTCTACTCTGATGTGTACAAAACAACAGAGTAAGTAATAGCACTGAAAAGCTGCTGTCTTGATATTCCAGTGGAAACTCTCTCCCTTCAACTAGAGCCGTAAAGAGCTGCTGCTAATGAGCAGCTGAAATAAAACCATCAACTTAATTCAAGCCTGGGAAAAATTGCATGCATGATAATTATCTGAATCTGACCCAGTGAAGACTTAAAATGTAACCCCAGTCAGAAAGCAGCCTCAAGCAATCTGAGAATGTTTCTGATTCTCGACCTTGGAGGAGGTAAGAGCTTTGTGGGTGGCACTGCAAGTGCTGGGAGAGGTGTTGGAGCACTGAGCACACGAAAGGGACCAGTAGGTTTCTGTTGTTGTTGACTGGATGGTGATGACTGGTCATCTTTGCAGCAGTTTCAGATGTGCACCCTGCTCATTTCACACTGCAGTTGTCATTTCCCTATGGAATGTTTCAGAGGAGAAATGCAGTGTTTCATCTGTTTTGTTTTCCCCACTGACGGGCTCCCAACCTGCTGTGACCCCTCCCGGCTCTGACACAGGCAGCTCGGTGGTGGTGTGGCACCCTCTAGTGCTGGTACAGCCAACTCACTGCCCGTGAACAGCCTCAGTCCCTCCTCCTGCCTGTTCGACTCCCCAGCTGCAGTGTTCAGCGGCAGCCACTGCCCTAAAGACCCATTTCCCTGCTCTGCTGCAGCTTTCTTCATTTCCAGACATCACAGAACATAGAAGGTAGCAGCAGTTTTCCTGGAGCTTTCCTGGTGGCCCTGGCAGCCTCTCCCTACAGCAGCCAAGTCCAGCTGCTCACCAGCAGCCAGGACTTGTCTCCTGTCCTTGCCAGTTGTAGTCTCCTGGTCAAAGAAGCCTCTTATTTCCCTGCAGCCACTTATTGTTCCCTTCAGCTCAGCAGGCTTTCCCTCCAGCTCTCCCTGCTCTAGAAACTTCTGTACCAAGCCAGTGAGGAAAGCTCAGGCTAGTTTCTTGCAGATAAACTCAGGTCTCAGTTCTATCTCCATCTCCAAATACAACCCTGGAGACAGCATAACTGACCTGGCATGACCCCCACGTGAGTTCTCCAGGCTCCTGATGATGACAGGGATCTGTTCCTGCAGGGAAGTTCAGGGTGTGGCTGCATGACACTGCAGCTTGGAGACAGAGGCAGGTTCTGTGCAGGTGTCATGAGCTGTTTGCCCAGCCACGTCCAGTTCATCAGAGAACAGGGAATAAATTACTAATTAATGAAAACACCAGCTGTCATTTGGAGAAATGGAATATTTTCTGTAATGGAATCTTTTCTGCACCATGTATTTTGTCAGTAACAAGCAGGAGTCCTCACTGCAAAAGTGCAGCCTCCAGAATCCACCCGGTGTGAGGTCTCCAGGCTGGTGGCACTGGGTGTGCCTGGTCTCCTGCTGGACATGGTGTTCCCATGTGACAGGCACCTTGTGCCTCTTTTTCCTGATGTTAGGACTTTGTGGAGCTGCAGAGTAGGCAGCTGAACGTTTGGGATTTGAGAGGTAGCAGAGGGAATCTGCTGTCTCAGGATCCCAGGGTGTCAGGAGGGACCCTGGAGAACTGTGAGTCCAACCCTCTGCCAGAGCAGGACCATGGGATAGAATGAATCCAGCACAATATAACCCTGTGATTGATGATCTAAACTAATCCAGTCTGTCACTCTGGCAGCCCCAAGTGAGAGACTTGGCCAGATCAGGACCCAGCACCACCCTGATGTTGCTTTTCTTTCTGTCACTGTCACCCACAGTCCCAAGAGCCGCCTCATCCAGCTGAAGAAGGAAAAGCTGGAGTACACTCCTGGAGAGCATGAGCACGGGCTGTTCCCAGCCCCCATTCATGTTGGTGGGTATCTGTGTCTGCTTTAGCTGTGAGGAAACTAGTGTCACACTCAGGGGACTGACATGGGAGGCACTCTGGGCTCACAGTGTCTCTTTTCCTTTGTTTTGCTGTTGCCTTGGCAGGTTGCTGGTGTGTTCCAGCACATGAGCTTTGCCAAAGGTTGTGCTCGTTCTGTGTTCTTCAGAAGTTCGTCTCCAGAGGCTTTTTTTTTTTTTTTTTTTTTTTTTGTTCCTTGACCTTGGTCTCCTTTTTTGTTTGGCGTAAGAAAATCCCAGCCCAGCATTTGTCCCAGCAGATCAAACATTCAGTTGCTTTGTGTTCTTTCACTGAACCTTTTAGCTTCGTGCACAGCTTTGTCTGTCATGGGGAAGCAGCAGAGAGAAAGAGGTTGAGCTCTGTGCCCACCAGCAACTGCAGAACAGGTTTCAGAACTGGAGGTGTGAGTTCCAATTCTCAGAAATGTCACCTTTCTAAATTCCTTTCCAAAGTGGCTTGTGACCAAACCATCTGCTGGGGTTCAGTTGGCAGTGCCACAGTCCTGCTCTCCTCCCACGAGGCCTTTGCTCCCAGATGAAAACAGGCTCCTGCACCACAGAAGCTGCTCCGGGCAGTGGGAGAGCCTGGAGAGCTGCAAGGGCCAGGACTCTGCCAGCTGACTGCACTGGTGCCCACTTGACAAGGATGGAGGGACCTTCCTTGTGCTCCAGGCACGGTGCCAGGGTACCTGAAAGAGCCTTTTGTTTCTCCTGCTGAGGTCATAGGAGTGAAAGCAAATTCCTGGCACATTTGGCTCTTTCCTGGAACCCGCCACGGGTGAATAAAGCATGGAAAATGAAAAGGGGTTTGAGAGCAAATTGTCAGGCAGAGGTGGAAACTGGGATTTTTCTGGGTGAGGGAATGTGTGTGAATGAGCCTGAAACCACAGGCTGTTGCTGGGGCTGCAGAGGCACCTGTTAACCCTTAGAAAAGCTGGGAAATCAGACTTGGGACTGACACCTCATCCCTGGTCCCTCTTGGTGATGCAGTTGTGTGATGTGGTATTTCCAACACAATGTGAACAGTTTAATCTTGGCCAGTTCTGACCTAGCACTGGGGTCACACCTCAGGTCTTACCTTAGCCATGGAACAGATCAGGGTCCTTCTCTGGGGAGGTGACAGTAAGTTCCAGAACATAAATTAAATCTACAGTGCAGACAGAAACTCCTGCCTTGAGGGATGGTCAGTTATTGCTGAGAAACAGAGGTCACCTTGAATCTCTCAGAGACCTCTAGGAATGTGTTTGCCAAGTCTGAATCCAGTCTTCAGTCTAGACTTGGATGCTGTGACCCCTCCTGGGCAAACATCTTCAGGTTCCTGGTGGGAGCTCAGCACCATCCCTGAGGTGCAGCCAGCACCACCCAAGGCATTTCCCTTCTGCCTCTTCTCTCACCAGGCAGCTCATCCCTACAGCAGCAGCTTCCAGCAGAACATTCCAGGGGGATTCAGCTCCTCTGCCTTTTGGACTGTCAGAGGAGGAGAGGCTCAGTCAGACTTTGGCAGAGTGCCTGGGAGGAGGGTGGTTTTCTTCTCTTGGGGATGTTTGGAGATGAATGTGTGTGACTTACAAACCTTTCTGTTTCAGGAAAGTATCTCAGACAAAAGAGAATTGACTTCCAGCTGCCTTACGACATCCTCTGGCAGTGGAAACACAACCAGGTACAGGAGAAAAAGTTCCTGGGTTGCCAAGATTAAGATCAGGAGTCTTAGAAAGAAACCAGCAGGGTTCTGACAGTCAGGCTGTGTTTAGATATCCTGTACATTGATGAATATTCTTCTTGCTGCCACGGTATGAGGAAGGGAAAAAAAAAAAAAAAAAAGAAAGGATTTACATATGTGTTTAATGGGAATAATTGCCATTGTCCCACTCCTGCAAAATAGGAATCCTCTGGGTTTGTGCTGAAAGGAGTCAGGAATTTGGCTGCAGACTCTTATTTTGGTGGTGTGCTGCTTGTTTTAGCCACGCCTGGGGAGAATTCAGATGTACTGCCAGCAGCACTGAGAAATCTCAGGCCTTGTTTTTCTTGGATCAGTCCCAACAGAGTGGAATTTATTTTTCACTGACAAGCTGAAATTTTTATACTGAGGAAAGAAGAGAAACTCTTTTAACAGTCTCATTCTTTTTAAAGAGCTTAAAATATGTGCAAACCTAAAAATAGAACTGTGGGGTTTTTTTCTCCTGAGAAGTTTCCACCAAGTGATTTAAAGCAGGATTAGAGGCTGCAGGGTAAATCTGTCCTCAGCTCTCCAGCAAGAGCTCTCAGACATGTAACTCCAGCATGGCAATGAGCAGGACAGTCCCAGATGGTTGTGGCTCCAGCTTCTCGTTGTCATTCCACCAAAATCTAATCTTCAGGGAGCAACCACTGTTGACATTTCAGCTGAGGACAGTTCCTGCATGTTCTGAGGATTACCTCTGCCTGCTAGTGTGACACAAGGAATAAATAAGTGATCTGTTTCCTTGACCTTTCCCCTGTCTGCACATTGACAGGTGACTCTGTAGAACAGGGAATCAGAGTCAGGTAGGTTGGAAAAGACCCTTGAGATCCTAGAGGCCAAATGTTCCTGATAAGCACCTTCATTTTTCCTTTCACTCTGTTGAATATTGGCACATGTTGTGTTGGCCGGAGTGGGTGTCCAGTTCCAGAGGGACTGGGAAATGCTGGAGAAAGGCCAGCGGAGGCTGTGAGGATGAGGAAGGGGCTGGGATCTCTGGTGAGGAAAGGCTGAGAGCCCTGGGGCTGTTTAGCTGGAGAAGACTGGGAGCTGATCCCTGGGTACCAGTCTCTGCAGGGTGGGTGCCAAGGGCCAGGCTGTTTCCAGTGGTGCCCTGGGACAGGATGAGGGGCACTGGGCACAAACTGGAACATGGGAAGTTCCACCTCAACATGAGGAGAATCTTCTTCCCTGTGAAGGTGCCAGAGCCTGGCACAGGCTGCCCAGAGAGGCTGTGGAGTCTCCTCTGGAGAGATCCCAACCCCACCTGGATCTGTCCCTGTGTGGGCTGCCCTGGGTGCCCCTGCTCTGGCAGGGGGTTGGCTCAGTGATCTCCAGAGGTCCCTCCCACCCCCTGTTCTGTGATTCTCTGGCAAGAACAGTTTGTTAGAAAAGCTGCTCCCCTGCCTCATTCAGTCTTGAGGTTCTCCTTACTGGGGTGCTTCTTGGACCTGTTGCTGATGAAGAGAGAGAGCAGATGGATTTTCTAGCAGTGATTACACACACTGCCTATGTACAGCATGGATCTGCTCTCATTCATTTGTATAATGTTGCACTTAATGCCATTTCTTATCATTTTTTTTCCCTTCCCAGCTGTATAAGAAGCCAGATGTGCCCCTGTATAAGAAGATCCGTTCTAGTAAGTAAATTCCTGTTAATTGTGTGATCTCCACAACACCTCTCCTTGCTGTAGCTCTTTGTCCCCCAGAGACACTTCCACTCTCTGGTTTGTTTTTTTCCTCCCCTAAAGAATTCTTTTTTCCCTGTTTGGGTTTGGTTTTTGGTTTGTTCTTTTTTTTTTCCAGATGTCTATGTGGATGTGAAGCCTCTCTCTGGCTATGAGGCCACTACCTGCAACTGTAAGAAACCAGATGATGACAATGGAAAGGGCTGTGTGGAGGACTGTCTTAACAGGTTAGAAACAGGTTGACTGACTAGGATCATTTCAATAAATACATCCTTTCACATCAGCTAATAATATCTTATTTTATATATATAATATTATATATTAATATATTGCTAGATGCAGCCCCACTCAGTGAAGGATTGATACAGAGCACACAGGGTAACTTTCTGCTGCTCCTGTGGCTCCTTCACCTCTTTCCCTAGAGGAAGATCCCATTAAAAACTCCATTTTGCTCTTGGAGTAGCACTGAGGGCTGGGATGGGAATCTCTGTGAGAATTAAACCTTGAAAACAAGAAGCATTTTGTTTCTTAAAGAAATGATTCTGTTACACAGACATTTGCTTTTGTTTTGTTTTTTCCTAGTGTGATAGATCCAGAAGTAGTGCTCACCTTCATTTAATGCCTTTGGTTTGCTTTGTTTCTGTTTCTGTTTCAGGATGATCTTTGCTGAGTGTTCACCAAACACCTGCCCCTGTGGTGAACAGTGTTGCAACCAGAGGATCCAGAGGCACGAGTGGGTGCAGTGCCTGGAGAGGTTCCGTGCAGAGGAGAAGGGATGGGGTATCCGTACCAAAGAGCCCCTGAAAGCAGGACAGTTTATCATTGAATATCTGGGAGAAGTTGTTAGTGAGCAGGAATTCAGGTAGAAATATTTATTTGCTGCTTTAGCATGGGAGGTTCAATAAATCACTTCAGCATCTCTTCTCATTGCTGGGAAATCCTCAGAGAGGAAGGGGGGGAGAATTCTTCTCACAGCCACCAGGAGAAAGGATTAGAATTCTGCTTGTGTGATCAGCCAGGTTTTTCTTGGAATGATGAGTGTTGGGAATACCACGAGTGGCTGTGCACTTGGTGTGGGTACTGTTCCAGATCTGACCTGTGCCAGGTAGAACTGAGGGGCAGGTTGGAGCAGGCAGGAAGATAAACTTTGCAGAGGAAGACAAAAACCAAGTGGGACATTAACACATTAACAACCAGTGGAAGAAGGAAAGGAACTGAAGCTTGTTCCAGCATCAGAGGATAACTGAGGTTGGAGGGACACACCTGCTACTCTGAGCTGAATCAGGCTGCAGGTGCAGTGTCCTCACAGAGCTGCTGGCACCACTGGCTGTTGTCAGCCCTGGGTAACTCCAGACAGCCTGCCCAGCCAGGCAGCTGATTGTTTCTACCCACCAAAGAATGTACACTTGCATTTTCTCTTCCATACACAGGTTATCAACATGAAATGTGTAGAAATAACCTGCAGAGCCCAAAAGGGAGCACTCCAGAAGAGCAAATTTCTAAATTCTAATCCAAGCTTTGTCAGTGGCCTTGACTTAAAAAAAAAAAAAAATAGGTACAAGAATGGTTTTCCTCCCTCTCTAGGTGTACAGTTCTGTCAACTAAAACCAGCTGATCATTGCTTTTTCTCTCCAAAACCCTCTCTCAAATGCACTCTTAGCCTGTTCCTCCCTGTCTGCTGGGCAGCAAGGAGCAGGAGCAGGCTGACCTGGCTGTGTTGCTTGCAGGAACAGGATGATTGAGCAGTATCACAACCACAGTGACCACTACTGCCTGAACCTGGACAGTGGGATGGTGATTGACAGCTACCGCATGGGCAACGAGGCTCGGTTCATCAACCACAGCTGCAACCCCAACTGTGAGATGCAGAAATGGTGAGGGGATGAGCCCAGGGCATGGCCTGGCGCTGCCTGAGAGAGAACCAGCCCAGCCTGGGGTCTGAGCTTAGGCAGGGGAGTCAAGCTGATCCCTGTTCAGGCTCGGGCATCGTTGCACAGGAGTCAGAGATGTGCTGGGTGGGAAGGGAGCTCCAGAGCTCAGCCAGTCCAAACATCTGCACCTAGAGCAGGGTGCTCAGAGCCTCCTTCAGCCCCACCTGGGATGGCTCCAGGGATGGGACCTCCACCACCTCCCTGGGCAACCTGTGCCAGTGCCCACCCCTCTGCTGGGAAAGAACTTCTGCCTTAGTTCTCATCTCAATCCACTCCTTTCTCATTCCAAACCATTGTCCCTTGGCCTTTCACTGCAGCCCTTTGCAAACAGCCCCTCTCTGGCTTTGGAGCAGCTCCCTTCAGGCACTGAAAGGTGTTCTAAGGTCTCCTGGAGCTTCTCTTCTCCAGGCTGGACAATCCCAGCTCCCTCAGCCTGTCCTGGGAGCAGAGCTGTTCCATCCCCTGAGCATCTCCGTGTCCTCTGGCCCTGCTCCAGTAGGTCCATATCCCTTTGTTCTGCTCCTTTGTTTGAAGCAGAACTTCCTTCTCTGTCCATACAGTGGGCCCTGTTTTGCTTTCAAAGTTTGTTGTCAGAGATGAACAAGATTCTACTCTTCTATTCTATCCCATGGTCCTGCTCTGGCAGGGGATTGGACTCTTCAGGGTCCCTCCCCAACCCCTGGGATCCTGTGAACAAGAGAACAGTGCAGATGAAGAACCAACAGAATGCAGGACACACAGCAGGAGGGTTGTCTCCTGTCTCCACCTTCCCTGTGTGGAGAGACAGAGCTTTTCAGTGATTGGGAATCTCCCCTGTGGTCTCCCTGCAGGTCTGTTAACGGGGTCTATCGGATCGGGCTCTACGCTCTCAAAGACATGCCAGCTGGTACTGAACTGACTTATGACTACAATTTTCATTCATTTAATGTTGAAAAACAGGTAAGATTCACAGACCTTGGCAAAACTCACCAAGGACAAAGAGTTCTGTGAAGTTTTAACATGAATTAACAAAACCTAGTGTCTTGTGTTAGACAGAACAGCTTCTTTGCAGTACTGAGAGATAATCTGAATGTTTTTGGGGCATGTTGAAAATAATTTCTCTCTTTTTTTTTTTTTGTTGGTTTTTTTTTTGTTTTCCCCCAAAGCAACTCTGCAAATGTGGATTTGATAAATGCAGAGGAATAATTGGTGGTAAAAGCCAGAGGATGAATGGACTTTCAAACAAAAGCAATCAGCCTGTGAGCACCCACAGAAGGCCTGGCAGGTCAAAAGAGAAAAGGAAGTCAAAGCACAAACTCAAGAAAAGAGTAAGTAGCAAAGATTTTTTTTTTTCCATGGATAAAAGTTAATGGGAAAGCAGTTTGTACCATCAGTTTGAGAGAATCTGTTTGTGTATTTTATACTTCAGAGAAATACTGCAGGGAAATCTGTCTCTGGAACTATTTTTACCGCCTTGCTAAGCTCTTGGCACAGCTTTTCCTGTCTATCAGAATGATCTGTTTTCCAGAGGGGCCAAATCCCAGAGGAGCCCAGTGAAAGTGTGAATGCTCCAACAAGGCTGACACCTCAGCTCCAGATGAAGCCCATGTCTAACAGAGAAAGGTAAGGGATGCTTTCCTCAGAAACTGCAGAGCTGAAATGCCTTGTTTTTCACCAGGAAAAGTCTGAGCGAACAGTTCTTGGTTCTCCTTTAACCAGCAAGAGGGGAATTCCTCTCCTGAGAGAAGAATCCCTCTGCTGAGGAGAGGCAGTACAGAAATCCACCCCTGAATAGCTATCAGCTCCATTCTGCACACCAAGGAGCTCATTCTGCAGCAGGAAGGTGATTCTGGAATGCTTGTCTCATTTGGTAGGAACTTTGTGCTAAAACACCACGTCTTTTTGGTACGAAACTGGGAGAAGATTCGCCAGAAACAGGAGGAGGTGAAGCACGTGGGGGATGGAATCCACAGCAGCTCCCTCTACAGCCGCTGGAACGGGATCTGCCGGGATGACGGGAACATTAAATCTGGTGAGGCTGTGGACAAGGAAAATCCCCGTGAGCCCCGGCAGAGGGCGGCCCAGAGTCGCCACCGTGGCTCCCAGGAGCGGCAACAATCCCAGTGATCAGTTCTCCCTCATCAATCAATCAATCAATCAATCAATCCACAGTCGGGCAGATAAAGGTGTTCTTTTTTGTAGGTGACTGTTTAATGGTGTGACTAAATGTAGAGGAGAAGGAAGGAAGAGTTACCAGAAAAGAGGAAAAGGTGGAGGAGAAGAGAGGGAGATAAAGAGCAAAGGTTCCCAGCACCCATGGGTCCAGCACCATCCCACTGCAGTTCTTGGGTGCTGGGTGCACCCCAATCAGTATCTTCCTCTCTCTTTTACACCTCTGAGCTATCTGAGTGGCATTCCCAGCTTCCAGAGGCAGTGGGCATGGGGAAATTCAATGACATGCTTTGATTTCCTCCAGAGCCATAAAGATCTTTGGTGACCACTCAACCATTTCCATGAGCTGTGAATGAGCCAACCTGGGAACACGCAGCCAAAACCTCCTGTTGTCGCTTAGAAAACAGGGATTCCCATGACTGGTGGTGGAGCTGTGTTGGAAAAGCTACTGTAATAGGACTCTTTTTTTAATCACAGCATGTTCTTGTTGAGAGAAGGTTGGGTTTTTCCCTCTTTCAGATGTCTTCATGACCCAGTTCTCAGCTCTGCAGACCTCGCGCTCGGTGCGGACGCGGCGCCTGGCAGCCGCTGAGGAGAACATCGAGGTGGCTCGAGCTGCCCGCCTGGCCCAGATCTTCAAGGAGATCTGTGACAGCATCATCTCCTACAAAGGTGAAGGTGACAGTCCGGAAAAACAACCCCTCCATTGAGACTTTCTCAGCCTCTGGAACAAGGGAATTTCTGAACAGGAATTGCTAGGGAAGGAATCAGAGTCAGGGTGTTAAATCATTAACCGTTTGCTCCATCCCCAGCCCTTTCCTCTGCCACCAGAAGCTGCCAGTGTAGTTGTCCTTGCAACATGGATTTTTCAGCAGCTCAGCAAACTGGTGTAATGGACAGAACTGCAGGGAAACTCTCCTCTCTTCTGATACACGTTGTCTGATTATAATAACCACCTGCTAGAAATGCAGAAGGATTTTCATTCCCTGTACCTCAGATAGAATCATTCAGGTTGGAAAAGCCCCTTGTGATCATCCAGTCCAACCATTAACCCTACTCTACAAAGTTAACCCCTAATCCATGTCCTTCAAACCCAGGTCCAAATGCCCCTGAAACACCCCCAGGGCTGGGGAGTCAACCCCCTCCCTGGGCAGCCTGTGCCAGGCTCTGGCTACCAAAGATTTTTCCCCCCTGCCCAGTCTGAGCCTCCCCTGGAGCATCTGGAATCCATCCCCTCTGGTTCTGTCCCTCCCTGTGAGCAAAGCCCAGCACCAGCCTCTTTCCAGTGTCTTGTCAGGTGCTGGAGTCTCCCCTCAGCCTCCTCTTCCCCACACTAAACAGTAGAAATAGTAGAAAAGTCAGTAGAAAAGCTTTTCTTTTTTTTTCTTTTTCACACAAATAGAATAATGTCAGTTATTGCTCCTTTGAAGTTTTACTCACGTAGGTGTTGCCAAACTGTGTGTTCTGTTGCAGATTCCTCCAGGCAGGCTCTGGCAGCTCCCCTCCTGAATTTACCCCCAAAGAAAAAGTAAGTACTTGCTGCTGAGAGCAGCTTCTAGTTCTCTGTGATGGACTTGCACAGCTTGGATTTCTAGTGAGTGACTTTGTGCCTTCCCTGCCTTCCCACCTCAGGAATGCAGACTACTATGAGAAGATCTCTGACCCCCTGGACCTTGCCACGATTGAGAAGCAGATCTTGACTGGCTACTACAAAACTGTGGAAGCTTTTGATGGGGACATGCTGAAGGTCTTCAGGAATGCAGAGGTGAGGGTCTCTCTGGAGTTAAAGTTCTTGCATGGACACTGGGGATCTACTCTCCTTTAATGCTCATGCTGATAACAGTAAAAATAAGAAAAATTAATAAAAAAAAGAGAATGTTTCTGGTGAACAGCCACTGACAGCAGGTAACGAGCTTCAGCTCACTTCTTAGTGCTTTTTAATTGCCTTAGCTCAGAAAACATACATGAATGTTCACATAAACTTCTTTAGGGCTTGGTTGGGTTTTTTTTTGTTCTGATAGTGACAGTCTTCATCTTCACATCTGTAACATTTTGGGTTTTCTACATCTTTTTGGTTCATTTATCCAGATGTATAAAGTCTGTTAAATCTCTATTGTAATGACACCTGTTTAATAAAATACATGGCTGCTTATTCCACATAACAGTGCAGTGCAATATCCAGCAGTGGAAGGAAAATGAAAGGACATTTCATTTGTTTCAGAACTTCCAATGCCATTCATGTTCTACAGGGATGTCAGTTTTTATCTCACTGCAGTCTTGATATTTAAATATATTCATCCACAAACACATTTATATATGTATATATAGACAGAATGCAGCTGTATAGACAAAGCTTAGGAAGTTCTAGGAACAGCTTCCTTCTGTGTGTTTTTCATCATTAGCCTTTTGTTACTATCTGCTCATAGAATGAGGGAATCATTCAGGGTGATCCCTTGGGATCATCCAGTCCAACCATCAGCCCTGCTCTGCAAAGTTCACCCTTAAACCATGTCCCTCAAACCCACATCCAAACGCCTCTGAAACACCCCCAGGGCTGGGGACTCAACCCCCTGCCTGGGCAGCCTGTGCCAGCCTCTGACCACTCTATCAGTGAATTTTTTTCCCTAATGCCCAGTCTGCCCCTCCTCAGGTGGTCAGTAAGAGCTGTGGGAGATGTTGCATGAAGCAAAGACATGCAGGAAATGCAGCCTGCCCAGATGGAGTTGGGTATATCCTGGCAAAGCATTTCTTTTCATAAGCTTCCATTAGGATTATTCTGTATTTCTGGTCCAGGAGCAGTATGGGAATTCAGAAGATTGCTGAGAGAAATGAACACGAAGGTAACTTGGGTGTTATTAAGAATGGTGGGTGGAAGAAAGAAATCTTCATGTTTCTCCAGGACTCTTCTGCATGTGGATCAAGCAGAAAATCTTAGTGCTTTAAAATGATGTTTTTCTAGCTCTTTTTTTTTGCACAGAGTGCCCTGTAACTCCCCTGTACATCCCCAAGCCCATGCAACGTGTGTGTTGGGTGATATAAAAGCAGTAATTGAGGAAAAACTCCTCCAGAAACTTTCATCTGGGATATATCATATCATATATATCATATTATATATATCTCATTAAAAGTTTAGAGTAGCAGAGACCTCAGATGAACAGAAAAAGATTTGTCTGGTTTATACCTTGATATAACCCCATTTATGTGCAAATTCATGGGCAGGTGAACCCCAAGTTAAGTGGGGTGGAATTGTGAGTCCAAATATTGCCTGAGACAACAGCCAAGCAGATCTTTATTGTGTTGGTTTAGTTACACAGAATGTCAGGGGTTGGAAGGGACCTCTAAAGATATCAAGTCCAAGCCTCCTGCCAGAGCAGGATCCTAGATTTTTCTTTGGAAAGTGTATTTTCCACTCTGATTTATGTTGGTTTTTTTCCCATTTGCCATCTTTTTTGACCCAGAGAAGCAGTGGTCATCATCCTTCTGGGAGTTTCTTCATCCTCCTGGGAGTCTCTTCATCCTTCTGGGAGTCTCTTCAACCTTCTGGGAGTCTCTTCAACCTTCTGGGAGTTTCTTCATCCTTCTGGGAGTTTCTTTATCAAAATGCAATGTGTCAAAGTTTTGGGGTGCATCAAGATGCTTATGCTGGGGGTAAGAGAAAAGCAAATCTAAGCTGCCCACAGCCAGTAAACCTTAAACCAGCTGAGCATTTCTAGAAATAAGGCTTTGGGGATGTGCCTGCAAGTCAGAAAAGACAAACTTTAAGCAGTGTCTAAAATCTCTGGGAGTTTGGGTTATTTTTTCTCATGCCACATCTCCTTATCCTGATACACCAAAGCTTTGATGGCTGCTTTGCTTCTATCTTGGAGGCAGTCACCCAGTGAGGCTGAGATTCAACAAGGTCAAGTGTAGGGTGAAAAGCTAGAGCTGAGCCAGAAATATTGGTCCAAGCTGCCAGGGGTTAAAACAAGGGGAAGGGAAATGGAGGGATAAACAAAAATAAATATATTCAATGAAACAAAAACCAGGGTGTTGCTTTTTTTTTTGCAGGAGGGGCTGAAGACCAGCCATGGAGGTGCTTCCACGTGTGAGTAGCTACACCCTGGAGCAGTCCTGGGGAGCAAGCTGTGCTGCTGAGTTGAAAAGCAACACGTAAGTCCTCCCAGGCTTCCACTCTATAAACATTCAGTTTATTTGCTGCAATATTCTGTGTTCATTCCTAAGGAGTAAACATTGCAGGCAACACTCTTAACTTTGCATTTCCTAAACGTTGCTGAAAATAAAACCCCCATTAATTTCAACATTACACATCGTGCAAGTGCAGGCAGAGGAGGGGGGGGGATGTGAGACCAGAGCTATATTTTCATTTCCAGGCTCCATTAGCACATTTGACATTGCCATATTCCTCCAGATTCCAGCTGAATTTTGCTCCTGAGAGATCCCTCAGCATTTAAATCATCCCAGTGAGTAGGAAGAGGTGCTGCTGGTTTGCTCTCTTCACCCTGAGCACCAACCAGCTGTGGGTTTGTGCCTCTAAAGCCACCTCAGCTCTAAAGCCAACTCATCTCTAGCCATGGCAAGAAAAAAAAAAAAGAGGGAAATAAATAAGTAAATAAATAAATAACTACACACACACACACACACACCAAAAAAAAAAAAAAAAAAATCCAAATAGCAAACCCAAGGGCTGGTAATTTAGTAATAGAAAGTTAATTCAGGAGACCTCTAACCTTTAAAGCACCACGTGACTATTGATTTTCAATATTGCAGGGGGTCTGTGCCACCCTAAGCGTGTAGTTCAGCAGATTCAGAACAGTTTTTTCCTGATCAGTTCAGTCCCCCAGTACTTGTGCATTAAGACAACAAATACCAGCAGCTCCCAGCCTGTCACAGGGCGGCCTGCAGGACGTGCTGGGCTTCTAATGAACTTGGGCTGTTGGCAAACAGAGCAGGGCTTGGGAGGGGGATCCTCTGGTCCTTTCCAGGCTCCTGAGGGCTGTGCTGGGGTTGGGGGACCAGTGTGGGGCAGAGGTGGATGGTGGGAGTTGGGGGAGGTGATGTGTAGTCAAGGAGGCCTGGGCGTGGTGGGTGATAATGCAAAAGCTCAAAAAAAATCACTGTCTTCACACCAAAGTAGTTGTGTTTAGCATTTAATTAATGGGGCCAGCAGGACTAGAGCTGGGATCTGGGCACTGGGGAGGCTGCACCTCAAATCCTGGGGGCAGTTTTGGGCCCCTCACTCCCAGCAGGACACTGAGGGGCTGGAGAAGGGACACGGAGCTGGGTCAGGGTCTGGAGCAGGAGT
>JANHGL010015426.1:0-25118 GCA_024611195.1 Ceyx melanurus | reverse complement strand
CGCGCCTACCCGCGTGACGAGGGCGGGAAGGGGCTGCGGAAGGGCGCCGCCTGGCGGGCGGGAGGACCGCGGCGCCTCCTGGCAGCACCAAGGCGGCTTCTGCCCCACACACCCCTCAGCAGCACCCACAACAAAGGAGGCGAAGGCGAAACGCTCTGTCTAGTATTTTATTAGATTTCGTTTCCAATATGCCTGTATTGGAAGATTTAGGAGACAAAAAAGGCACAAACTCACATTTAAAGAAACGACAACATTATCTAACCCATTCTACAAAGTGTGTGTTGCCGAAGGAAGGAGCACAATGAACAATGAACCCAACAGAAAGTGGCAGGGAGGCCCAGCGGGGATGAACCCAGAGGGGTGCGGTGGGGTGGGGGGGGAGTGGGGGGCAAGCAGCCCCACCAGCAAACCGGCCTGACCCAGGCTGCAGCGAGGAACCTGCCTCTGGTCCCCCCACAACCCACCCAGCGTGGGTCAGAGCTGGGTCTGGGGGGGTAACGGCACAACCATCAGCCTAGAACAGACAAACAGCCCAGTGACGACCGCTCCGGGAGGGCTGAGGGGTTCTTGGCAAAGCTGCTGGAGATACAGCCGGGTGATCCTCACTCACTAGCAGGGAACCAAGCATCAGGCTGAAAGGTCTTGATGGGATTTGTCTAGCCAAGGCTGAGGGAAACTTTCGCTTGGGATTAAACTGGAAAAAAAGAAAGCAAGCAAGGGGCGGATGGGGGAAATATTCAGGCTGGAGCTCTGATTTTTTTTCTCCCTCCCCCTTCATTTTTTTTTTTTTTTCCCCACTAATCAGGAAAGCTTTGTGTAAAAGCTCTTACTCTGAAATCAGAGGATCAAAAAAGGATTGCAGGGTGGAATGTTACAATCTGCTTCCACGACGATTAGTGCCATTGGATAGAAAGCCTCTTGGGTAACACAAATGGAAAGAACAAGTGTGCATGTGTATTCTCAGGTTGTCCTCAAGTGTAAGAATCCCTCCACATGTAACGAACGATCACAAACTGAAGTCAGTGCATAAATTCTCAGTTAAAAATACTTTAAACTGAAAAAAAATATAACCGGGGCCTACACTCTAGAATAATTCTTGAACAGCTATAGTAGATGCCATGAAACATCCTGGTCCCAAATAACTTCATAGATTAAAATTTGGTTTTTTTCAACTATTATAATAAATTTGTTTTTACTTCTGCCTGGTGAGATTGCTAAAAATCCCTCAAACCCCACCCCCACCTCACAAAACTGTCTGAGGTCACTGAGAAGAGCCTGCCAGAGTTACTGGTACAGTTCAGAGCTTATTGCACTTAGACATGAGTAAGGCAAAAAAAACAAACTAAAAAATCAAGGGATAAATTGCCCCCTCTGCTATCCTCTCCCTCCAGAGTGTGCCTCATCTTCCTTCATACTGAAAGCAGTTCAGATCCCAGCACATGCTCGTTCAGCAGGACAGGCAGGGATCATCTCAGGATCTCCTATTCCTAGGAATACGAAGGAGTTGGGTGCATTTAACACAATGTCAAAAGTGGTGATACAGCCACAACTGTGTTTGGCATTCAGCAGTTCCTGTTAGTGCCACCAAATACAGAAGTGGAAAATAAAGTGATTACTGCTAGAACCCCAAAAATAAATTAAATAATAAAATCAAACATTGGACTTTAGGCATAAACAAAGAAGTATTGGGCTTTTTCTCATGTATTTAATAAAGCAGCATTCCTTTGCTTCTGTTCTGCTTATTTGATTGTCTAAAGCTCTTATCAACATAAGGATAGTTACAAGTACTGGAGTTCATTAAACAACCAGAGCTCTTTACACTGTTGAGCAGTATCCTTTATGAATTATAACTGGCCCAGAAAACAACTGCTGGTCTTTATAAGTTGATTTTTCTTTTAATAGAATGAAAGGCGGTATTTTAGTCAGTCTTGCAGTGGGAAGAATATTATTGCTGAGCAGAACCACCAACCCAGGCACCTGGATGCAATCAGATACCAAGACTTGTCCACCAGCTTTTGCTACATCCCAATTTGTCTAGGGAGAGTCACATTATTATTAGTCAAAATCATTTTAGCTTTGTAAGTTCTGGGAAGTCTTAGTAAATAAAGAACCAGAAAGTTGCAACACAATGTCAAGCAACTTCTCATAATGATTTGGTTGAGACTGACACAGACAGCTGAAGGACAACACAGCTACGTGGGCCAAAGGGCCCATCCACCAATAAGCTGGAAGTCAACAGTGAGGTGCTGAAGGCCCTAGCACAGGGACACTGAGTACAGCTTCTGTGAAGTCTTGAATTCATCTAGGCTAAGACAGAACAAAGTCATGCTGTGCAGAAGCCACTTACCACAATTCATTGCAGACCAAGAACTACACCTGGCTACTCCTGATTATGGATTCAGGTGACATGCTGTTAAACTGCTTACCCTGGGAGCAAGGGTGCGAGTGGAGCATTCTGTGCAATAGTTTGCTCTCAGAAATACTGACAGTTTCCCTCTCCAAATTCAAAGGATGGTGAAGGGCTGGGCAGGAACGAAGGTGGCAGTTTATCCCTCTTAGGGGTGAAAAAAAAAAAGAAAAGAAAGAAAAAAAAATCGAAGTCACCACATCACAAGACTATTTTAGCTAAAAATGTCACTTGGAAATCAAACAGGGCCACATGGAAATTGGTCTGAACGCAGTGAAAAGAAAAGGAGGGAGGAGTCATAACGACAGCGATCTCTAAGTCACACGTCTCCAAGGAGCTGCCTCCTTTGTCCACGTGCTCACGTTGGAGTGCTTAGTACCAGACGGGCTATTTGCTCACAATATTAAGGGGCATCTAGAATTAGCTATGGGAGATTTAAAATCGCCTGCCATGGGCTAGAGAAAGGCTTAATCCAGAGATGGTCTGTCAGCCAAGAGCGTGGATTCCCCGGGCCTTCCTGACGACTGTCTTGCAAACTGAAACAAAACACCAGGAGAACATTTTTAGAAGCACTTTGGAAGAGCAGGGTGCTGGAAGAAGTGTCACACTGAACTGAAGGTGAGACACACTGTCACCAGTGCAGACAGTGGCCATACACCTCTGCATCATTACATCAGTACTAATCCAGAGCAGAAATTACAACACAGCCTAAAAATGACAAACAGAAATTGCAATGTAAACAATCTAACAAGTCTGCAATGCAGTTGAGAAACCCACCCCGTTCCCTTCCCTAAGAACTAGAGCAACTGTGAATGAAGAAGAAACAAAAAAAAAAAGGTTTACTCTGCATTAAAAAAAATTATAATCTACCCCTCCAGATACTCCCTCACCTTGTGTTCCCCACTTACCAGCAAAGAAGCCTCCTCTGCAGAAATGGCCAATCTTTTCTCTCCTTCCCTCATTAATAAGATACCACATCTACCAAAAACTCATCAAAACCAAACCCCAAACTGATTACACAATTTAGCAGAACAGGTTCAACATTCTCAGCACTGCTCACACGTTATCACCCAGAACACTGTCTAGATTTGGCTCTCCTGTATGATAGTCTCACCCTCCCAAGTTAGCAAACTCATAATGAAATATATGAAAAACAAATCAAAAGCTTCCAAATTGTCATTGCTGCTTCTCCTGCCATTGCTGCTGCTCCAGGCCTTGGCCCATTAGTAAATCCTGATAACCAAAGATGTGAGAAATACATTCCAAGCATATTTGCAAGGAATTTCCAAATATATTCTAAGTATTTGCAGGTCCAATTTATTCTTTCAGGACTGACAGAAGTTTCTCTGCAAGCCATTGCAGTAACACGTGCATTACAGAAATAAAAATAGCAGTAAAATCTACAAAATGTTCCAACACATTTTCCTTATGCTGAGAATTTCCTCAGAATAGGAAAATTCTGAAACAAGACAGTAACTCACTTATCAAGTTGACTAAAAACCAATTAATACCATAGAGATCTGCCTGCCCAAAGCTACAAACAGGATAATTTCTTAGCCAAATTTTTTTTTTCCCTCCCAAACAGAGCAACACAGAGTTGCCAGGCTCTTGAGATACCTACAGTGAACAAGGAAGAAGTCATGTTAGTCATCCGCAGCCGTCATTCCTTTCACTGGATCTCTTTCTCTCATCTGAAAAAGGAAACACAACTCAAGCAGTGATTCTCACATGGTGTTATCCCAAAAGTTCTTGCTATGGAACACATTCAGCTCCCTCCCTTATCCAAGCCAGTGATTAGAGCTGAGTGTGCCAATGCAGTGCTTGGGAACATGGACCTGCAGGCAGTGTGTCTGGAGAAGCTGCAGGTGTGTCAGAGGCCTGGATCTGTTATCCAAAGGACAGAGTGTACATGGGACTGTAATGCAATATCCTGAGGCATGAAGGAAGAGAAGGGTGCAGTGGAGGACACAAATCATGGAACAATGTACTCATTATTACCAAATTCATGTTCCTCATGGTAAGAAGCCTGTTACATACCCCTGCTACTTGCCTATAATACTTAGAGCTAAAAATCCTTTTACTGAACTGGTTTTTGGAAGCTAACCAGGATAAAAATGACCATTCAGCTTTGGGTAAAAGCTATCAGAAGATTCCAAAGCAGTAAATGAATCATTGCCACTCACACCCTCATTACCTGTGGTTCAATACAAGTATTGGCTCAACAAGAGAAAAAGAAATTCACAATGATTAGGAGATGCCAGCACAACAGAGTCACAGCCAATCATTCAAAACACAAGCAGCATGACCTAAATAGCAGAAGGACAATGCACACTATGCTATGACAATGCTCCAGTCTTTCCTCTCTCTACTGTACTGGGTAGAAAGAGTTTCTCACACAACCCACACCTGCCCTGCTTTTCCACTGACCTCATCCAGCTGTCTCTTGGTCTCATCCTCCATCCTACGAATGTCCTCCATAGTCAGATCAACCCACTTATCCAGCCAGCAAAAGAGCTGCCGATGGAAGTTTGTGAAGAGTCGCTTTTCTTGCTGCAAAAGGAGGAGGAATGAAACACACAGGAGAGGGAATTACTCACAGGGCAATTAAAATGGATCCAACCAGATCATAACACTATTCAGAGATGTGCACACTGAAGAACCAGCTCCCTCGCCCACCTTTCTACAGCTGCCACAATTGGAAACTGGAGTTAGCTCTATTTTATTCTTTGAACAGAATATCTACAGCCTTGAATCCCCAGAGAAATGCTTTTTTATTTTTTTTATTTCAAGCCTAGACAGCAGCCAGCACAATGCATTGAATTAGTGAATGCTTTAGTAATTTCCTTTGATTTGACAGTATTGTTCTGACTGAATCAAGTGCTCCAGGTTGGGTTTACTTAGAGAACAATAGTCAGCCTTAAGGTACAGAATAAAAGTATTTTTAACATAAACCTTGACATGCTAAAAACAGGAGGCTAGTAAGTGGAAAGGGTTGAAATGCACCTATCTTGCTTTTTTCTTTTACAGTGACCTAAAAAAAAATCCTAAACTTGTTTTCCACAGCTGAAATCGACAGCAAGGGTAACTAATGAGCACAAACTACTTTAAGTTAGGAGCAATTTATTTCCACTTTATAGGAGATAAGCCATAGAAAATCATTATACTAGCCAGGGTTATACAATGCCTCTTGGAAAGTTCTTGTTACAGAAGGAGATGCCAGTTTTACCAATTACAGTTTCACATCTGAGAACTTGCTCTCATCAAAACAACTCTACTACTTTGTAGCTGAAGAGAGACTCATAAAGAGAAAGGGATTTAAGACACAGCTTTGTTCAGGGCTTTTGTTACAGGTATTTGAAATCCTGCAGCAGCATGGTCATTCCTCCTTCAAATTCCCTTTAGATTCTATCACCAGGGAATTTCTTCTGCAGAAGTAGCACTGTAGTTTATCAATATTAACTACTGAGAAGCCTCCCTGACCTGAAGTTGTAGGCATTTTATGAACATGGCATTGCCTGGAAAATCACACTGTCTGATTCCTGACAGATTCCTGCAGATCCTGCTGCAGTTCATGGATTATGAACTCTCCACAAAAAAAGCTCTTCTTAGGATACCAGTTACTCATGCTTTAAGTTAATGAAGTATCCAACCATCTGCTTATTTTTTAACACAGGTTTTTCAAGCAGCAGACTAGGAGAGGAAAACATGACTAGAGCTCCAGGACTTGCCAGAAAGATCCTCAGCTGCTGAGGATCAGATAATTGAAGCTGTAGCTACCTCCCCACAAAAACATGTCTTGCCCCTGACCAAAACCACCTCACACATCACCTCACCGTTCCAGAACAACCACCAAATGACCACAACTGTCAGGCCGATCTATTAAACAATGCAAAACAGCCAGTCTCCCTTCATATGTTAGAGAGAAAACAGCTTAATAGCCAGTTCACAGGAGAATTAGCTAGCACTGCCCTTGGACTAGCAGCAAATCCAATCCAGCTTTAATTGACTGGAATAGATCAGGCAGAGGCCTGGACTGCACTGCCTCAGGTAAGGTGACTGGATTGCAAGTTTGTATCTCCAGGCAGGATGCACTATTAGAAGGAGCTGAGGTGCAGAAGCAGGTTAAGAGTGAATCATGGCTCATTTCCTTATCTCTCCCCTCCAAGAGCTCACTCACCTTCTGTATAAAGTTCTCTACTTTATTTTGCAGACCCCACCACTTGAACTTGACTGTTACCAGTTTGTAAGCACACATGTATGGACAGTCTTCCTGGTTCCCCAGCTCCCTCTGCAAAGACACAAAGATAATCACATCAGGAATCAGTATCTATGCATCAAGTCATGCAAGCTGCTACAGCTCCTGAACTCATGGAATACACACCTTCCAGTTGGGACCCAGAGGTCCACGTCCAGTCTTAACAGATTTAAATTTTGCTGGATCTTCTTCTGCCTTGTAATCCTATTGGACAGGGATACAAGATTAAACACAAATTATCCTACTGCTTCCCATCTGCTTCTTGTCACAAAGGATTTTTCACAGTAAGGGTGACAGAATTCTGGAACAGGTTGTGGAGTCTGGATCCGTTCCTGTGTGACTTGGTCTAGGTGATCCTGCTCTGGCAGGGGGGTTAGACTAGATGATCTTCTAGGTCCCTTCCAACCCCTAACATTCTGTGATTCTGTGATTTCCTTTTCTAGTGGGCAAAGACTAACCTGTAACTGCCTTCTCAAGAGCTTTCAGACTTCAACACTGTCAGGCACTTTTAAAGGAACATGCACATATACATGTGCTGTACATATATATGCTGTTCTATGCACTGTAAGGCTAAGCAACACATTTTGCAGACACTAACACAGCTGAAGGAATGTGTTTCCTCCTATTTCCATCCTCTTACTTGTCTTGTTACCATCTCTGGAACACAGTTTGTGCATTATCCCTCTTGTAGCACAAGGCCTCCCACACTAGGGAGCTTCTCCCCACCTGCCTACCTTGGGAAGCACTTGACTTTGATCAGCAATGTCTATATAAATAGCTTCTACATTCTTCCATACATCTGGATCCAGTTTATGAACCTGCAGTGAAAACACAAGACTAGTGTCAAGATTCAACTTCAGAACAAGATTTAACTGCACTCCCCATTCTAAGATCAGAAAAAGCTCTGATAGAGATGCAGACAGCCAGTGTTCCCCTCATGTACAGAGAGGACACCATGACAAACACATGAGATCTTCCAAACAAGCAAAGCTGCTCACACAGAACCAGTGTTTGGGGGACAGCTTCATTCAGCATATACAAGAAGCCCACAGGAGGGAGTATCTGCCTTGCTAGTGCAATAAGCATTTCAAGTCCAGAATCACAGTGAATAGAGTTCCACACAGCAATTAGCAAGTTCCCTAGCACAGAAAGCAGCACTGTTACATTAAAAAGATTAATAAAATACCACCCAAGTACTTACATTCTCTTGTGTTCCAAGATCTGATTTATGCCAGGTTTCAATTTTGATCAGAAAGTCATCCTTCATATACTCATTCTGTCATCAAAATAAACCTTGTTATTCTTCGGATAGAACTTGTCATCATTAGCTAGATAAGCATTAGGGAAGTCAACTCCCTAATTATAACTTAATTGGGGTTTGACTTGGGGAAGTTCAGAATTGAGTAAACACATAGTGGCTTTTAGCAAAATTGTTTGATCACTACATATGTGAGATCAAATCAACCACCAGTTGCTCACTGAATAAACAAGTGCCATTGTTTCAGTGAAACACTTGCAGTTTATAAATAGCTTTTTCTTTAAAGGACAATATCTGCCACTCTAAATAGAATTAGGAGGGGTAACATCAGTTAACTAGGAAGAAACTAATTTCAAAGAGATTACCCATCTAGCATTGAGTATGTCTTTGGATGCAACACTTCAAATCAACAACAATATTAAACTGATGTGTGGAGAGCTTTTGACACTGTTAAGGGAAAGGATAAGAAGCACAGTTCTGCCAACTAAGCAGAAAAAATTTCCATTTCTCATTATTACTGAGAGTAGAAAAGGACTTCCCAAGGTAACTCTATCCCACCCCAAGGGAGCAGAAACAAAAGCACAAGCCAGTGCCACACTCAGCATGTACAAAGGAAATATCAAATTCAGAGGCAGATTACTCAGAGGGTCATATTGGTATGAACTAACTTTCTTTTAATCAGTTTATGCAAACAATGGTACATTCCCACTTGTAGAGCTGAGCACTGGTGCAGCAAAGAGAGATCTCTGTGCCTGGTTACAAAATGTTTGTGGATGTTCCACAGTTGGTAGGGGGGTTCAGTCTACATGGTCTTATAGTGACAAAAGCTGAAGTGCCTTTATCTCAGGCTAAAAAGCTTCTACGCAGAACATTTCAGACATGACACAAGCTTCCATAGATCATAAGTAAAAAAACACTTACTGTAATAACTGGTCGAACAAATCAATACATGAAAAGAAAGAGATACAGTACTTTAGTGAAAAAATAATGTACAGCAACCATCTCCCTCCTCCCACTATCCACAAAACAGGGACAACTCCAGTTTCCCAGGGGGCTGTTTCTACTACTGAGGAAAAAAACAAACCCAAAACTAGAAGCCAATATAAAGCCAGCTAAGATCACCCCCTTCTCCTCTGGAAATTCTCAGCCATGGAGACAACCAGAGGAGCAGCAAATTAATTATGTACTGCCACTTCTGCTCTCTGGACTGCAGCCAGCTGGATGAGGAGATGGAATAAGGATGTTCAGCTGAGGGCATTTTACCAATCCTTTCTCAGTTTGCAGATAAGAAGCCTCTCTGCAGTTCTGAAGCAAGCCCATGCTGGATTTCAGGCCAGTACATCACTCCTGCACACAGTAACCAGACCCTCTGCATCTCTCCTGCTCATGGTAACTAAACTCCCTGGGTAGTAAGGCTCAATTATTCAACACAGAAAAGCAATTAAAGATCCTGTAACAGTCAGCATCTCTTCTACCTGAGCCATCAGAGTACATTAGCAACTCTACTCAAGAATAAGGAAGGCTGGAGCTAGACTTGGACTTTGCTGGTTTGTTCCAAAACTATCAGGAGGACTCTACTTCTATTTACTTTTTTTTTTTTTTTTAAAGCATTTTGTTTTAAAGGTACTATTAGAATTTGAGTTTCCAGCCCAACTCCCCGTAGACAGTACCATCCCATATCACCCATGGTGCACATCCAGCTGCCTGCACTGCCTACTGCTGGGCCTTGGGCTGCTCTGAACCACTAACAATTCGAAAACTGCTTTTACAGTAGTTTACAGAAGGCTAATTATTTAGATTGACATGTCAGAGTGAAGGGAGAGAATAAGAAAGCAGAGATGAGGCTAATTTTTAAGAAGATGAACTTCATCTCAAAGAGCACTTCATTATTTCTGCAAGAAGTTTTTTCTCCCTGATAGTCCAAACAAAATACTGTATAAACCAGCAGTAATTATAAACCAGAGCCTCCCTACCTCCCCATGACTATGTGCCTTGACTATGCAGCTGATTTAGAACAGGTTCCTTCACCTTCCTAATTTCTTCTCTGTGGGGAAGACTGCTCATTTGTAAAGTAATTAATCTCTTTAGAAATGTCCTTTAAAACTTAGGATGCTCAGCTTACTAGAAATAAAGGCCTGCACTTGAGATGTTACAGCAGCCACTCTGACACATTACAGCTGCAGTTACAGCTTCTCAATTTCTTGACATTTGGCCACAACCCATGCTGACACTCAGAAGAGTGGAACACAAATCAAACTGCTTTTCTAAAAACATTTAAACAACATTAATATTAAAGTCAGGCTCTAGAAAAGAACCAAGAATGCTGTTCTCCTTGGCACCAAACCACTGTTATAACTCTAGGCAATCCTCACTTCATTTTTTACTGTAGAAGTTGTAAATTCATACAGCAACAAACTCATTTTCAGTTCGTGCTCTTCGAGGAGCAAAGAAAGGCTTCCATTCAAAGTGCTCTAAAACAACCTATGTAACACAAACAAGTGTGCAGAACTGCAGAAGTTACAAGCTAGGCATTTAAATTCTGTCAGTCCACAGTACTTTGCTAATGGCATGCAATATACATATTCAAGTGATAACTGAGATTTTCAAGGAGATAGAGGGAAATGTAAGATGGATGATCTCTTATAATTTAAAAAAAACCAAACCATGAGGCAGAGTTAACTGAAAGAACTGCTTTGTTCCAGTTTAAAAGCCTCTGTAATAGCTGATGTGCAAGTAAGCAGTGTGCTGGAGAGCAGCACACTGAACCACCTTGGTACAGCAGGGCACAGGCAGATGTACTATTAACTCCAACAGTCAAACCAGTTCAGCTTTTCCTGTGTCCCTGGCTCTTCAATTTCAAAGCAATGAGAAGGCAGAGAGCCCCACACTTGCTGTAAGCCAGCAGGGCATCTTATGTTGCAGAAAGATCCACATGAGGCCACCTGAGTCTTCTCATCTAAGACCAAAATAGCTGAACATATCCTGAAGTGAAAGAAGGCCCAAGGCACCCTACACCACACCACCACACACAGGGCTCTTCCCTCCTGCCCAGGACCAGTGAGTGAAGGTTTCAGCAACTTCTCTGAGCTTTTCTTGACTCACCTCAGGCTGGCAGATTCTCTAAACAGATTTGTCAGCCTCCGCAGAAAAACTGCCTTCTGCTCCAGCCCCCACAACAAAGCACTTTCCATCTCATATTATTTTGGTGTTTATTTCAGTGGAGGATTTTTTTTTTTTTGGTTATAATTCCTAGCACACCAAAATCTGAAATATCTTTGACTGTGTTGGAAAGTCTTACAGTTGATTTGAGTATCACTTTTTTTCCACTGCAGTGGAATTCTGGCAGTGTGGAACTTAAGGACAAGCAGCTAAGAGTGACAAAACAAGCTAACTGTACCTCTGGATAAGAAACTGGTGGGGTAGAAAAAGAGGAGGAGGATATAGCTAAGGATTGTCTGACAGGCTGTAAATAACATTGTTTCAGCAACAGGAATGATGTGACACATTAAGAACTTGTTCTGCAGTCAATGACAGTATCAATGACAGCCAGAAGCAACCAGGATGTTCCCTGTTCCCCTCTTGCATCTTCCATTGTTTTTCCCAGCAGGCTATGCTGCACCTGAGCACATAAAAGCATCCCTCACACACACTGCTGTATCTTTAGTAGGACTAATACCTGCTTTTCTCAGTCTGTTTTCCACTGTCATTTATTAGCAGCACATAGGCAAGGGCATTTCTTTTAACTCCACAGCATTGTATTTTGCTTTTCCTGACCACATAGAGGGCTTAGAGAAGAGAAATCTAAGATTTAAGAGCTGAAACAGCTTCTCTATTGGTTGTCTCCTCCTTTTAACCCCTCATACCCTCCCCTCTGACCATAAGAAACCAAAAAGCCATCAATCCACAGGCCTTCCCCAAGAACTCACCAGTTCTGCAGTAGGGATAGGCATTCCATGCCTTTTCATGGATATTCAGAGCTCCTTCAGGGGCCAGCATTCTCACAAATGTTGGCACTTTGCTGCAGAATTTGAGAATAGAAAGGTAGGTTTTAGTGAGAACTGCATGTAACAAGAGCTATGACCCAGACACTGAGATATCACCTGAAATGCAGGTGCTAGAGATGTGCACATGTGCACACTGGTGGGACTGGTGGAGTTCTCCCCACCCCCAGTATGATGACTTCCAGAGGTTGCTAAATTGGGCAGGTTAATATAAATCCTCTTTACACAACGAAAGACAAAAATAAGGAGAAAGAAAAAAAAAAAAAAAAGAGGCTAAAAGCAGGTTGAGATCTGGCATTTTGCTCTTTAGCCAAATTACAGTATGAAAACACTGGGTAACAGGATCATACTTGCTTTGAAAAACTCAGAGTCAGATTTTCTTGGGACAACAGCCACCCTTTCAGGGGTGGATAAGTGTCCCAGTGCTGGTCACTACCAACTGCACCATGTGCCAGCTGCTGTTACCCTCCTGTCTCACTCCCATGTCTTTCACATCATCTGTGATCTACACAGTTGCTGCAATTCCACTGCATGTTCCTCCAGTTCCTCTCACACAACTAACTTTGCCCAACTCTGGGAATAAAATGCTTCACATACCTCTGTAAGTGGTAGATCTTGTGTGTGAACTGCCCACGCTCTCCATCTATCTCATAGGGCTCATTCATCAGGACCTCCACTCCCTCACCTCCACCAGTTTCATTTTTACTGGCTTCTGCCACAGAATACAGCTGTCCCACTTGATACTGCAGGAGTTAAAGACACATTATTGTGACAGATATAGTTTAGCAGTAGTAATAACTTTACCAGAAGTCATGAAGGGTAAATAAATTATCTGGAGAGAAAGCAGAGAAAAGGACATCCATTTGTGTGTCCAGATAAGCAGCTCATTTAATTCCATTTTGATACAGAAAACTCAAGTGGTAGTTTGGAGAAAAGCTCTGCCAACAGGACAGTGACCTTTAGCTCCAGACCAACAAATTCAGAAGAATTTCATGAATTTGAGTTCCCTAACAAATCCAGGAGAAAGTAAAACAGATTAAAGGAGCATCAGAACAACATTTACAGAAAACACAGATGACCTCAGACATACTGTAGCAAAATCCGTTGTTTTTCACTCTTCTTTGGCTGTTACTTCCACACAACTAAATCCATTCTGAAAACTTTATCTCATGTAACAACTGAGCCAACTAATCTACCAGACAAACAGCTGATCCATACTATTGCTCCATACACTACTCCCCCCTATTATTTTTCCTATTATATTTGTTTGGGGTGGGGTTTTCTCCTGTATCACACTTCCTCTTAGCCATGAGCACCAAACTGCTATCAGGGAGAGCACAGAATTTCACCATACAGTAAAATTTCCACTTGAAGATTATTTTTCAGTCTCTTACAGATACTTCCATGGCAGCAGTATTTCCCAGGAATTACTCAATCTACTTGATACTACACAATCTCTTTCATAAGAGGCATGCCCAAATGTTTCACAGGGAAGAGGAAAAATCAAGGATATGAGCAAGAAAGTTCATTCTTCTCTGCAGGAGTAAAGACTAATACACTCTAGCCTCTGATAGCCAAAAAATGAAATGCAGAGCACAAATGGAACATGACTAAATGAAGAAAATTCACACAGGTTTCTGGATGAGCAGACAAGGATTGAGGATGAAGAGGCTAAAGCTCTATGTCAAAAGGAAGTGTTCAGAATTAACAAAGTAAAGTTTTCAGAACTGAAAGCAACAAAACAGCAACTGTTGCCAAAGGCAGTAGAGAGAGGCAGTCTGAAAGGGTAATCCAGGAAGTGTTAGGCATCAGAAAAGCACTGATTAAAAATATATATCTCTCCAACAAAAAAAAATCACCTCTAAAAGATAACTACAAAGCAATGGAACACTGTTCAGGCCTTTGTCCTTCTCCCCAGCATAGGACTGTGCATTAGAATCAGGAATTGCACTTACCACTCCCTACACTGAAATCTGGGGGTTGGAAAGGTGGAATACTGACCTCAAGCTGACAACCTAGAAATACTTTATTGGGCTGGGACATCTTCAGCAATGAAGGAAGATTTCTACAGTGGTTAAATTTCATTTTGGGAGCATTCAAAATAAAGTCAACACCCAAGCTCCATGGTGTTTTGTACCATCTGGTGCCAACAAAGACCAGGAAAATGTGTTTTGGTTAGTTGTTTTTTTTCCTATTGGCAGTAATTGATGGCAAGCCACAGTAATAAGGCAAGATGTCCTGGCCTTAGTGAGTCTGGGGTAGGGAGAAAACAAAGCAGACAACTTCTAAGCTAAGAGCTCTGCTGGATCTCCCCAGAAGGTACTGGCCCAGGTTACACAAGCACCCCTCACTTGGCTGGACAGTTCCTGCACTGTCATGAGCAGACTGGGTTTCATTCTGGATTTTGGGCTGCAATACAACTCTCTGTCTTTTGACATTTCATACTCTACATTGCTTTCCTTATGACTCCCTACAGATGACCCATAGAAAGCAGAACACTAACCTCCCTCCTGAAGAGCAAAACATGAGAGTTGTGAAATCTCAGAAGCAAGTTCATTTAGTAGACTAAGAGCCACACGTACACTCAGAGAGAACTTATCATGAGTTTGGCAACTACAGCATCAGAGGGGAGGGCTGAATGGCTTGTGTTGCTTTGCAGTGAGTCCCAGGTCAGGTCTCCAGAGGCACAAACTAATTCCTCTTAGTAAGAATCTTTCATTCATTCCTTCTCCCTTTTCAAATACAGGGGTCAAAGTTCAGACACTAAGAGGATAAACCCTTTGGTTTGGCATCTCCACCATTTAATCTCCCCTGTTATTTCTGATCCTTTAATCGCATTGATAAAAGAAGACGACCAAATAAAACTGTCCCAATGAACAAATCTCACAGCATCTGCCTGCAAAAGTTCACAGAAAAACAGATTCTGGCTCCATGAAGCCCATAGTGTCAGACAGACCTGTCCTTGCTGACCTGAGAGCTCAAAACCCCTTCTCTTCTGCAAGAAGTCATGCTTCAACAGCTCTGGTACAGCTGACAGCACTCTTCAGTACACCACACTTCCTTCAGGAGGCCTGATCTCCACACTGCCATTTGCAAGAACAGTTCTTTTCCCCAAAGCAGCTTCAAACACAATTAATAAATAAAAGTCCTTTGTTTTTGGCTAGCTCCTATCCATGTGAGAGGAACAAAGAGGCAGCACATAATGTGTGCACACAGCTCTAATCCATACCAGCATTTCCAAGTGGCAGCTGGCAAGACACCCACACAGCCACTCGAGCCCGCACCCTCCAAGTTGGCACCGTGCAAGTTGATTGTTGGTCAGAGCACAGGAGTGAAGGTTAACACCTGAACTCCAACAAGGCTTTCTACTTTGTGCTCCCTGCAGTGCCACAGGGAGTATAAAACAACACGGGAGTGCAGCCTGCGTTTCAGCAGGACCACGTTCTGGCAGAGTCTCCCTGTAGAAGACAGTCTGCTACAGTCTAACTCCTACATCCCAGCCTTCAAGTTTTTAGTCATCACCAGGGTTTCTCTTCCACAGTTTTGTTCCAATCTTAGCAGCTACTTGGCTAAATGTTCAGCACTAATCTCTTTATTCATTAAGAAACATCTCCCCAGTGCCTTCCTGATCACTAGTTTTCTCTTGAATTCCTTACTATTGATTAAGCTCCATTTGCTAGGGGTAAGGAGGGTGTACACTGAATCATTGGCACGTCACACAATGACACAGAAGATTCCCTCAGCCCCCTTACAAGGTCTCAAAGTCATGGTTTATTTCATTCCTTATCTTACACGGTGGCATCAGACTTTGGCAACGACTTGCGTGTAGAAGGCGTCAAGTCTTCTAAGTGAAAACTGTCAATACTGAAGTGAAACCAGAAGTCTTCTTGCTAGCCAGAGATGCTTAATGAGCAACTATGCAGTCAAGAGCCACAACAGGTCTCCAGAGCCCTGTTGAAGAGTTTCATGCACAAGGAAATCCTTGAAAGCAATGAAGTTTTAAGCACTGGTTTTTATAGACAGCAGCGTAGCCACCGGGCGATGCAGAGGCGTCAGCAGCTCTCCCTGTAGGCAGGGGTGAAGCAATCCATGAGCCCAAAGCAGCTGTCATGCTCTGACTCAATACTGGAAATGACCTTTCTTCTTAAGCATACCTTGAAAACTACCATATCACTTCAGTACACGTGCAAAGGTAAGTGAACTTTAGAACTCTTTCTGCTTAGGGAATTGGTTCCTGAAATCCGGGCAGCCGCGTGAGAACAAGCAGACCTTGGAAAGGGGCATCACTGAAAGTGGCAAAATGCAGGTTTAGGGAGAAATTAGGTGTGGTCAAGTTGGTGGTCTATCCACAATCCAAGCACTTGAAGGTCTTCTCTCCAGTATTTTAATTCTAATGATGTTTATTTGCTCTTCACTTTACAAACTTCTCAGTAGATTAGTCAGCTCTGGAACTCTTCCAATCCACCTTCTGAAACAGGTGACCCCAGGGCATCCTCAGACAGAAAAGATTCTAGAGACTACCAGATTTACATACCACTCCAAACCTCAATTTTCCACACAGGCAGCCTCCACACAAGGCTCAAACATCCCTGCACTGAGCAGTCAGCCAGAGAGGGAAAAGAGCATAGAAGGGACTTGCTTTAACTGGATGAAGGTTAATCCTGGTATCAGAACTCAGAAAAACCCTGTGCTGAGTTCCATCCAATCTAACCCACTCAAGGAAATAATCTGTACACTGATGCTTTGACTTTCTCTTGACACAGCTTGATACCTAGGAGGCATCTTGCTAGAGGCAGAGCTCCTGTTACTCAGGCCTTCTGCTTACTGAGCTCTGGAGAACCTTAGCATTTACCTACAGATTTCTTAACTTCCACATCTGCATGCTTTGGTTATTGATAAAGCTCATCATGTTAGTCCTTTCTTTGTCAAGGCTTTCAGTCAGTATGTGATGCCTGGCACAGTAGACTGATCCACAGGAACATGCAACTCAGCCTAGACATCCAAAGGCTGACAGCCAAGGATAACAAGGAAAAAAAAAAAAATAAAAAAATCCAGGATTCTATTACAGAAATGCTACAGACTCAGTCATTTCAATTTCACATCTACCTTGTTAGTAGGACCACTAAATAATTGAAAATGCTTCTATGGTCAGATTCTCTGCAAGACTGGTGTCTGAGGCAGAAGGGAAGAAGGAAAGGCAAGCTTCAAGTCCCAATAAAAACAAGAGGGAATCAGGCCCAGACTTTGAACTGCTATATTCCGTGGCCAGTTTGGCAACCAAAATGACAGTCTCCACTAAAAACTAAATTATTCTTTCCATTAGAGCTTTACTTAAAGAAGAATAAAGTTTTCTTTCTTCAGAGACAGGTCATAAAGAGTCCCAAGTAAGATATTGTGGAAAACTGTTGCTCTTTGTCCAAGAGTTTAAAACAAAAGAGTTCCAGCAAAACACAGTTTAAAGGGTAACATAAATATGTATTAAAGCTTCCTCTTAGCGTTAAAAAAAAAACTAGAAAAAGAAAGAACAACTATATTCATCAAAAGGAAACTGCACTTTGGAACAGTCTGACAAGTCAAGATTTATAATCAACACATCTGAATGTGCTTTAGTGGAGAGACAATCAGCACCCTCAGGCTTAAAAAAATTCAATTATTTGGTCAAAATGATGGTGCTTGAGTAACAGCTCACAGGGGTCCTGCAGGCAGCTGTATCCTCTTACATTTTCTGCTTCTTGTTCATGTGAACTGCTTTGATCACAAGCTTATTTACAGTCCTAAAGAAAGGCAGCAAGAAGAACTCACCTCCTCCACAGACACGGGCAGGATAACACGGCTGAAAGGGAACACAGAAACAGACTGTTAATAAATATCCCTGCAGCTGCAAAATTCACACAGCACATTCCTCACTGCAGTGGCTGCCCAGCTCTCCTTGCCAACGTCTACCCAATGCTGGCATTTTAATCCCAAGACTAGTTATTTCTATAAATTAGACCCAAAGAGAAGCAATCCACAATAATTACAATCCTATACTGAAACTGTGCCATTCTCACAGACCCTTACTGGTAATAAATAGCTGACCAGCCCAGAAACCTACACAGCATCAAACCAGCTGCATGGTCTTTCTCCCTGTATCAAGAGTCACATCTCATTTCTCACCCAGCTGATAAAGCATCACTAAGTGCTTCCACAGTTTGCCAGGGGGGTGACAGTGACAAGCCACTGCACCCTCTGCCCCTATGGCCTGTCCTGTAGGAAAGTCACTAAACTGAGAACCCCACAGAGCTTTTCTCTGAGCTGGCTGCAAAGGAAGGTGGTGCCATTTCTAGACATGAGCCACTTTTTTTTTTTCCCACATTGTGGTTTCCTGAATGCTTCTTTAAGAGTCAACCGAGTGGACTGCAGGGCAAAAACTGCCACAAGACACACAGATTTTTTTAAGGTTTTTTTTCTAAAGACAAGAAGAAAACTAAATTTAGAGCTGATAAAAACATATGCGTGTTAAGGCCTTTCAAAAAATATTAGATCTAGCTCCAAAACTACATTGGGATTTGACCTCTGCTTTCAGAAAGGATGTTGAAACAAGGAACCAAAGCAAGATACAGATATAAAATGGATATGGCTACCAAAGGTGGAAGGATTCCCAGTTCTTTGGGAGTTAGTCCCGTAAAATTAGTATATAATGGGATCAGGAAAATGTCCTCTTTATTAATACACTGTTTTTTTAAATAGCAATACTGGAGAAAATATGGGTTTTTTCCTACACTAGATAAATGATACCAGCAAGAGAGCAAAGAAATAACTATAAGAGGCAAAAGTTTACAGATTATGCAAGATTACTTATGACAGCAACACTTTACACTGGCTGCAAAGTACTGCAGAAAGAGCTGCTGACAGCTGCAGATGAAGTTTAGTGTCAGTAAAAGCAGAATAATGCACTATAAGCACTTGTTTTCCCCAAACTCATCAGGTTAATGAGCCCAGAATTAGCTATCACCAACAAATATCTTGGGTGTCCTTATGGAAAAGCATCTGGAAACATCAGCTCAGCAGCAGTTTAAAACAAACACAACATTAGAAACTGGAACACCACACACACAGACAAAAGAAAGATCAGAACACCATGATCATCTCTCAGGCATCAGCATCTTGACTATTATTACACATAGTTCTGCTCCCCTGTCTCCAAGAGGATACAGGACACGATTGGAGATGATTAGAGATATGGAAAAAGCTTCTGTGTGTAAAGAAGTTGTTAGACTAAGCTCTACAGCTTGGAAGAAAAAAGAGCTAAAGGGTTAAGATATGGCAGAGCATTAGAGTGGTGAATGGTGTGGAGAACTGAATGGAGCAGGAACAATGACTACATCTTACAACTGAGCAACTCAGGACAGAACAGAAATCATTAGGCAGCAGATTTCAGACTAATCAAATGGACTTCTTTATACCATGCATACTTAAGTTACAGGATTCCTTGCCAAACACAAGAAGCACAAGCAATTTTAAAACAGGGTTTGATCAATTTGTGGAAGTCCATATGCCACTTACTGGTAGGATATAGTGAACAATGATCATTCTACTCACTGATTATATACTGTTTCCTAAAAATATCTGCTAGAAGGCAAGATGGAAGAGGGCCTCTGGTCAAGCTCAGTATGGGATTCCTTACATAAGGGAGAACAAGAAACACAACAAAAAAGAAAATGGATTTTCACAGGTAGACATGGAGCAAGACATTGGGTTAGTTAACAGGATAAAGCCACAGAAAAATTAAGAGGGACAGGACAGTAAGTAAAGGCACAAAGACCAAGAAACAGGAAATTAAAAATGGCTTTGGAATAAAGTTCAAATATTTATTTAAATATTTGTACACCATGTTTTCTATGTAAGCTAATTAAATTCCATTAGGAAACTGGAAGACACTAGATCTGACTTTTATCTATCTTAGAGTTCATGTTCATGAACAGTGAAATGGAAACACAAAGAAATTAAGCAGCTTAAAATTCATTTAGCCAGCAAACCAAGAACATGGGGTGTGACTAACACTTATAGGAACTTAAGTGGTAGAGAAGGGATGGCTGCTCAATAAGATCCAGAGGAAAAGCTTTGACGGGGCAGCAATGGGAACTAACTTTGGGACAGAACTTGATGAGCTTCTGAGAGAAGATAGGAAGTGGTTGTCTGCCATATCAAAGGCATGAAAATGATGAAGAACATTTCAGATCCCTCCTAGATGAAATGCTGCAAATGACAGCAAGAGGAAGCGGAGCTGCCAAGGGCAGTGTCGCTCTCATCACTCCACAGGAAAGGGAAGTGAGTCTCTACCCTCTGATTCTCAAGGTCTTCCAGTAGAGTTGAAATCAGAAGAGAGCAGGGAAAACCTCAACCAGCATTTGCAAACCCTGAAACCAAAGAGATCGAGTCAAACAATTGAACAAAACCCACACTGCTTGGGTAGGCAGGAATGAAAGGTGAGTCTGAAAGGCTGATGGGACATCAGGTGAAAATGTTCAAGCTGTCACTGCCTCACCATCAGCAGCAGTTGCACAGAAAAGATGATAAAAGCTGTGACATCAGGTTTTTGTTATATTGCTCTATTTCTGTAACATCTCCCAAAATACCTATGGAGCACATCATAACACCCATTGGATTTAGAAGGGAGCGTGTGATGAGGTCACAGAGATGGAAGAACAACCAGCTCAGCTGTCATGCAGCCACAGCTCCCACTCCAGGCAGGCAGGAAAGTACCTCTGTGCAGAGCTGGGGCAACCAGAACTAATCAATAACAATAATAAATTAAACAATCATAGCAAAGTCCTGCAAATATCCAGGCCCCACCAAACCAATTCATTTCTATACGCCTTAAACAACCACTTCATGGAAAATGAGATTTAGTCAAACCCATCTCAAATAGAATCATCACCAATGCAACATCAAGGAAAATTTCTACCAGACACGACTCAGAATGTGCAACTGTTAACAGCCAGTTGGGAATGCCAAGGAGTCAAAAATAAATGCTCATTTTTAAAGTACAGTAGCAACCTTGACTGTCCTTAGAGCCACATATGTCTTAAAAAAAGACAAAAAAAAAAGGAAGAAAAGGAACAGGACAATTAAGCTAATGACAGGAGTTAAAAGATTTGGTGAGCCTTCTGAAAATAGAAATGGAAGCCTGTAAAAGGAAAAAAATGTGGTAATTCTGGTCTTTTAACCTTTAGTCTTCACATCTACACTTCACATTTTGTTTCTGAAACAGGCAGTGTGAAAGACCCGTAGATGTTGATTTGTTGAGGTAAATTATATCAAGTAAAATGGCTTTTGGAAAGGATGACCATCAAAATACTTCTCACACGGTCAGAAATCTGAACATTCCTGTGTTTACAAGATGCCCTGTAGGTAGCACAACTCACTGGCAAGTGAGCTTTACTGCAGTACAGGGCAAGAAGACTCCAAGCATGAAAAAGTTATACAAACATGAATAAAAATAAACCAGAGAGGTGCTTTAAAATTACATTAACCAAGAAAATTCATAGGAAAAATATCAACAAAACAGACCTTATAGAAAAAAAAGTTAATCCTCTTTTCATGCCTGAAACCAAGCACTTCACCCAGGGTTGTCTGCTATCCAGTTTAACACTACAGAAGGTAATGGTTTCTTTATGTTACAAAGACCAGCTCTGCTGCTGCTCTTAAAATTCTACACCACTATTGTTGGATAAAAATAGCAAGGGTTTAAGGATTGGTGGGAACAAAAGAGAAGAAAAAAAAGTTAATAGAGTTTTTAGACAACTACAAGGATCGGTAAAACCCTCAACGATGGTTGAATATTTAAATCCACACCATGGTCTGTCATATGGCAAAGTAATTGCTATAAAGACCACACTACCTTGTAGGTAAATGTGTCTAAAAGACCTGAAAACCCATTTATCACTGGGATCAGCTATCTCCTACAAGTGGGATAAAAAAAAATAAATCTCTTCCAGCAGTCCAAAGAAGTTTTAGAGGAAAAAATGCAGTTAAGACTGCACTTAAGTTAACCTTAAGAATTCAAGAAGGTGCTCAGACTCCCAACCGAAGTGCACCTGCCCAAAAGAGCACACGGAGTCCAGAGCAAGAAAAACAGCCGAACGAATCACCACGGAAAGCGAGATGATTAATAGCTACACACACTCACGATCGTCCAGCCCGTTTTCCACCCCTTCTTCCCCATCACGGGGCAGAACAACCGCAGCAGCCTCAGGGACTGCCAAAGAGCTCCAAGGTGAGGTGTCCACATCAAAAAATCATTTGGCGCTCTCTTATATCTGCCACACTGGCTCTTGTTGGGAGTTTCTGGTTAGTAATTACACCGCTAAAGCAGAGGAATCAAACCAGGCTCGCCACTTCGCCCTGGTACATCGAGAAGAGGGCAAGATGCTGCTGCCTCCCACTAAGGCACTGACCGGCGGCTCCCAGCCGGGGTGCGAGCCCAGCTCCCGGCTCCAGCAAGGCCCTGGGCGCCATCGGCCCTCCCAACGGTCACCGGGAACACCCACACCCTCCGCAACTACCCGGTACGAAACCGGAGAGCACGGCAGGGAAGAAGAGGCCGGGGGTGGCCATGGGGGGCGCGAACCGAGCCGCCCGCCCTAGGGCTCCCCAAGCCGGGCACCGAAGAGCCGCAGCGGCGGTGCGCAGGGCGGGAGAGAGGGAGGCCGGTGCCCGCCGGTTGCCGAAGCGGAGGGGGCCGCCGGCAGCTCCCGGGAGGCCCCTACCCCGCCGCCGCCGTGACCTTCACTCCCACCCGCCCCGGCGCCGCGGCCCTCAACGCGGTACCCCCCCCTTCTCCGCGGCCCGCCGCCGACCGCAGTGCAGGGCAAAGCCGGGCCACCCCCCCCCAGCCTGTCACCGCCACGGGCCCGGGCGAGCACAGCGGGGGGGACCGGGCCGCAGCGGGGGGGGGGCGGGAGGCCGGGCGCGCTGCGCCGCGGGGCAGCCCGTGCGAAACCGCCTCCCTTCCCCAGCCCGGGAGAGCGTTCGCCGGGCTGATTGCTGCCCCCCTCCCCTCGGGGAGTGTGGGGGGGCGGGGGAGGTGGCAGACATGCGCCCCGCTCCCGCCCGCGATGTCACTCTGCTCATGCCCCCTTCAGGAAGGCTGGAGGACTCGCCCCATTCCCGCCCTCCTCCCACCCCGCAGAAATCATTTTTACTATCTTGTTTATTTCCCCCCTGATATGGCTGCGGGACTAATGCATTCCCGCTCCCAGCTTTTATTATCCTGTTTATATCCCCTCTGTGTGCCTGCAGGACTAATGCATTCTCGCTATTACACCACTTCCCTGCCCTCACCACAACTTTTACTATTTTGTTTATTTTCCCTTCGATGGGGCTGCAAAACTACTGCATTATTAATCCCGCTCTTTCTTTTCCCCAAAAAACTCCTCGTGTGGATGCAGCGCCGAGTGGCTATTGCTGCCACAGCAGCAGAAGTGATGCTGAATGGAAGACAGGACAGAGAAACCAGGGAGGCCACAGACAGAGAAAACCAAACGTGTTCTTCCACAGAGCTGCTCTCTACTGAGAGGTGGAGATGCCTTTCTAGAAGTTGGGCGTTTGGGGGTTCTTAGTAAAACAAATTCTGTTTGTGCCTTTTAATTTAAAGTGTGGGGGGGGACCAAAAGAAAACCTAGGGGAGAGAGAGCTGAGGTGCTCAGCAGAGAGGAAAATCTCAGGCTATTCAATTCTCCATTGTAAGCAGGTATGCCTGTAGCAGAAGGAACTAATTGTGGCAATTGTTAGGAGCACGGAGAAATTAAATGCAGCCTTGCAAAATTCTGCTCACTCGCTTGCCCCAGGGCCGGGTTTATTTATTTATTTTATTTATTTATTTCGTGTTGGGCAAGGAAGATACAATTGATTTATCTTCATTATCATGCTAAAAGGCAGAGCAGCAGAATTTGTGCGTGGACTGTATTTTTCCTGATGACTTTGCAAGGCCAGCTTAGTTGAAACGGTATCTGTACAAATCACTGCTGAATTATGTTCATTCCTGGACACGTTGCTACCTAGACCTCTAGATATGCAAGTTATATTTTATGCAATGTTAACTAATAAAACATCTGCACTTGTGTGCAGGGTATGACAGACTGCAGTGTGGAAGGGAGAGGTGGGATGTGCACCCTCCCTACCCTCTAGGGACATCTGAGTCTGCAGTTTGCATGCAGGATATCTTAGGTCAAGCTCTTTTCTCTCCTTGAAAGTTTTAAGTGAAATTATTTAGATAGAGGAAGAAGGGAGGGCAGACAAAAAAGGGATGATGAAGGGAGCTTCCTAAGTGAAGGTCCCAGCCAAACGCACAATTAACGCAGCCGTTTGAGACACATTCTAAACATTTCTCTCAAAATGTATCTTCTGATAGCCTTGAGTTTAGCAATTTTTAAGGCACATGTGAGAAATGGAGGCAGGGAGGACTGGAATGCAGTAGGGTTCAGTTTGTGTAAAATCACAGTGAGAGCTTTAAAAAAACAGCCACCCCACACCCCCTGTGTCCTATCTTACCACTGACGAATACAAATCTGAACATAATGCTGTTTACATTATAAAACATACTTACAATACTATTTTTATTACATTTAAAGCTTGTAAAAATACACTGAAAATTGCAGGTGCAAACAATTACTTCATAAGGAAATAAAGCAATTAATATATCCCGGTGGGTTTAAAAAAAAAAAAATAAAATCACAAATTATTTGAAGCTGATACATAGTGTCCTAGCCCTTCTTCATTCCTGTCATGAAAAGGACATCTAATATAAAAAGCATTCTCTATGATTCTGTTAAATCTGAAAAAAAAAAAACCACCAAAACAAAACAAACCACCCTCACAGTACAGCAGTAAATCTGTTCGTTTTTCCTCTGACAGGTAAATTAAAATAAATATCCTTTGAAAATTAAAATATATTTTAATTTGTTGGATTAATTTATACATTTAGTAAAACTTGTATTTTTCAGAAACAATTGTAATTTTTTCTCACAGTTTTGGGTTTGGTTTTTTTTTTAATTTGTTAAGGTCTTCTGCAATTTCTTCTTTGAAAAGCAACTAGTACAATTCCCGGGTCTTTTTTTTTTTTTTTTTTTTTTTATTTTTATCTTTTTTAAGGGTAAATTTTTTTTTTTAAAAAAAAAATATCACAAAAAAAAAAAAAACCCCTTTTCCCAAACT